>BPLR01001538.1:0-83433 GCA_021605095.1 Caerostris extrusa
ATAAATATGAATATTCAAAAATTTGTGGTATGCAAACATTGTTTCTTTTATTCTTCTTAAAAATATTTTTTTATTTATATTTAAAAAAATTCTTCCTAAAAGTTTTCTAAATTTTTAGATTTCTTTATTTTTCTTAAATTCGTTTAAAAAAAAAAATCTTTATTTATTACTAAACAATATTGATTGCTAGATAAAAATAATACTCATATTTATTATTATGAAAGTCATTTAAAAATATTTTAGATTATAATTTGCGTCTAATAAAAATTATATTCATTTTAAATGCGTGTTTTCTTTTGAAAATAAAAGAACATCTAAGAGTATAAGAATATAAGAATCTAACTACGCTTTTATACTGTGAAAATACCTTTTTAAAAGCCTCATACGTTTGTTAGAATTTAGCTTGTTATAAATAGAGTTTGGTGATTTTTTTTTTCCTTCTCGACTAGAAATCCTTCAAAATGCTCTCAAAATGAAAGAGAGATTAAAATATTGACCTTTTTTTTTTATTCAAATGAAGAAGCTGCCATTACTTAATTCCCATTCATGAAACTTAAGATAAAAAAACAACTTAAAAATAACATTCAAACATTTTCGACTTTTTGCACTTGTGTGAAAATCCCTTTTTAAAAAAGGTCCCTATTTAATCTCGTTAAGAATTAATCCCTTTCAACATCGTCTGCTCATTAATTGTCTCCCTTTCTTTCTCGCCCCAAAATGAAATAAAAAAAAATTTTTTGAAAGTGTGACTGATGGCGAGATAAGAATGAAGAGTAAAATGTCAGAAAAGAAGTTTGGGTGAAGTTCTCTAATCTAAAGAACTTCGTCATACAATGGAAGAGGCATTTGGCTGGCTGAAAGTATTGTTCCTAAATCTGATGATGACCTCTTTGGGTTTTGTAGTTGTAGGGAAAGGGTCGTTAAGTTTCAGTTTTAAGGTGCTTGTCTTGAAAGAAAGTTTGTAATTTTGTTCACTTCACATACCATTGTTATTCTTCGTTTAAAAACTTACTTATCATTATATTTTGAATCCATTTCATACAATAATTGATATGTGTATGTTCCAGAATAAATTTAAAACTATAACAATGTAAAGAAAATTTTGTATTTGATCTTAGACAAAAATAGAAAGTAGTCAAATTGACGAAATAATTGTCATTAGTAAATTTTACAGTTAATAAAATTTTTTTGTTGTTAAATTAAAATTTCATGCACAAATCTAGTGGCGTGAGAAATTCTAATGGCATAATATGTTATCTTCTTCTTTTTTGTTAAATTAAAATTTTATACATGTGCTCACTTTTTAATTTAAGTTTGTCAGCCCTGAGCCCAATGCTCTACAGTTATATTATATCGGGTCTGATAGCCGAATGGCTAGTGCTCTGTCTCTTGGTATCACAGGTATCGAGTTCGAGCACCCAGCGGTGCCATGGGCATTTGTAGTGGTTCGGAATCCACTTTAAACAGTAGATCCCGGTGTCATATGACCGTAGAACGTCACAGAGTCCTGTGAGACGTCTCACCCACATGCAAGAACTAAAATTTTAAGTATCCTACTTATTAAAAACGAAATGTATTAAATATAAAAACATATATATCCTAGAAGACATATGTATCAAAATAAATTTAAATACATACGTTTAAAAGCGACTACTATTAAAATGCACTTATTACTGCAATAACTTCTTATTACTTATTACTGCAATGACTTGTTAACATTTGTTACTGCAATTGATTATTTATTAATTTTCTTTTAAAATATTATGAATTGTGCAGTATATAAAATATTCATAAACTTGCAAGCATTGTTTTCCTAATCCTTCTAAAAGTATTTATATTTATATTTAAAAAGAATTCTTTAAATTTTGTAAACTATTTAGATTACTTTATTTTTCTTAAAATCATTTCGGAAAATCTTTTATTTATTATTATTATCAATATTGTTTACTAAGTAATAATTGATACCCATATTTAACGTAAATCACTAAAATATTGTTTCGTATTTGCATCTAATACAAATTTTATTCATTGTAAATGCGGGTTTCCTTTTGTAAAATAAAATCGAATTTAAGACTATAAGAATCTAACTAGGCTTTTATAAGGTGAAAAATACATTTAAAAGCCACATGCATTTGTTAGAATTTAGCTTGTTATAAATCGCGTTTTGTGATTTTTTTTTCTCAGCTAAAAATCCTTCAAAATGCTCTCAAAATGAGAGAGATTAAAATATTGACCTTTTTTTTTTATTCAAATGAAGAAGCTGCCAGTACTTAATTCCCATCCATGAAACTTGAGATAAAAAACAACTTAAAAATAACATTAGAACATTTTCGACTTTTTGCACTTGTGTGAAAATCCCTTTTTTATAAAAAGGTCCCGTTTAATCTCGTTAAGAATTAATCCCTTTCAACATCGTCTTCTCATTCATTATCTTCCTTTCTTTCTCGCCCCAAAATGAAAAAAAAAACTTTTTGTTGAAAGTGTGACTGATGGCGAGATAAGAATGAAGAGTTAAAACATCAGAAAAGAAGTTTTGTAAAGTTCTCTAATCTAAAGAACTTTGTCGTACAATGGAACAGGCATTTGGCAGGCTGAAAGTATTGTTCCTAAATCTGATGATGCCTTTCCTCTCTGGTTTGTAATTGGTGAAAGTTGGGGTACCTAGGGTCGTTAAGTTTCAGTTTTAAGGTGCTTCTTTTCAAAGAAAGTTTATAGTTTTGTTCACTTCCCATACCATTGTTGTTCGTCTTTTAAGAACTATCACTTCTCATCATTAAACTTTGAATATAAACTTACACAAATTGATATGTATATGTTCCAGAATAACTTTAAAACTTTAACATGTAAAGAAATATTTTGTTTAGTCTTAGACAAAAATAGAAAGTGTGCGTAATCAAATACACGAAAAAATTGTCATTAATAATTTTTAATTTATTAAAACTTTTTGTTGTTGTTAAATAAAATTTAATCTACAATATTTGGCGTCATCTAGTGGACAGAGTGTCCTTAGTACTGATATCGTAATGGGTTATCTTCTTCATTGGCGCAACAGCCCCATTGTGGGCCAAAGCCGTCTGCCTACCGGAAGATTTGCGGATAGGTTTACTACTTGCGGTAATTAGTAAAAAGTGCTATAAACTGAAATATTAATCACTTTGATAATACTATTTCAGTGCTACTATACATAACTACTCTTATTATAACTTAAGAGTGAAATTTGGTCAAAAACTATACTAGACTCAGTAGCTTACTTCTCCTATATCTGCATCAGTCCGGCTCAGGCTAGGAATGTGAACAACCGCTATATATATATTGATAGTACCACCGCTGTAATATATTATTGGACATTATATATATTGTAAATAATTTTCAGATATATTGTTTTAGATATGTATTAGCGGGGGTTCAAAAATTTAGCCGTTACTGTAAATCACGTCGGTGAAAAAAACCACCTCTTCTTCCATTTCCTCAAGTCTCCAATTTCAGTGAGAATTCATCGTTCATGCTATGCCGTTGGAGACATAAATCACTTGATATATTATATAAAATGTAGAATAAAAATTTGATTGCTTTCTAAGTCGAAAAGCAGGAAATTAATAGTCAACCAGTAAGGATCCGCCATGCATTCCCACAAACAACTATAGCCTCGTACTCAAAGTTGATAGATTCTCCTTTCATGAACGGGTTAATCCTTACGTTAGACTTTGAACTTTGCATGTTTTTCTCCCCGTTAGACTTTGGAACCGATAATGGGAGAGGATAAAAGGGAGTGTGCAGAGTGGAGTGAAGATTCCCAGGCATTACGGAGGGTACAAAGACCCTTAGACAAACTGGCTTTTAAGATGATTTTGTAAATATTTGATATATAACGGTGTTTTTTGTGTTATGCGTTGCAGTTGGTGCAGTGCTATCTTAGCAAACTTTTAATAAATATGGCAGCTAAACATCTCGTGTATATTTTAAAAAAAAAAAATGCAGTACTGCCCTGAAACAGCACAGAATCAAGACCACACGCATATAAGGTCTTAATGTATACTAACTAATGGAGATGAATATTTTTGTGATATCTTTTTATATGTGCCAAGAAGGAACTGTGCTATTTAAAATCAGAATGGTTGTTATTGATGTAAATAATTTTAAATAATTTATAAATATATATAATATTTAATAATATAATAATTAAATATAATATAGTATATAATATAATAAGTAATATTAATTAGTAATTTAAATAAAAGGTATATTTTAAATGATGAAATAAATTATAATGAAGAATACTTTATTTTTGTATTTCAATTTTTGTTAAATAGTGCTTGCAATATTTTTTTTTTGAATTTATAATATTTAGTTATAATTTTTGTGTAAATATTATTAAATTTGACACTACTTTATTAGATAACTTAATTTATTATTTAAAAATCATTTCATGACCTTTTTTTTTTTTAAATACATTGTTAAATGATATGATATTGTGTATATTGTTAAATGAATAAATTCTTTTCATATCTCAGAACAAATAATAGATCTTTAAGTCAAAGTTGCTATTTTATACATTTAAACGTATTTTTTAAAAAGATAAATGATGTAATACACTTGTATCGTAGGTATAATAATAAAAGAAATTAAGATATTTTTTGTTACAAAGTTAAATACATATATTTATTTCACTTTGTAGGATTAAAGATGATCCATTTTGGTAAATAATATAAATCTAAACCATAATAAACTCGAGACTTTTCACTATTTTTTTCATCGTCTCTTTCACGGAAAATTTTTCTATTTGCGCTTCATAAAGAGTTTATCCTTTCAACAACATCGACTTTTTATTAATTGTTTTATTTACACTTTTTCTATTTCATAAACATTCTTTACTTCGAACATTCTGCGTGGAGCAAAAAAAAAAAAAAAAAGCAACGAAAGTGCGACTGATGGAAAAATAAAAATAAAGAAGTTCCAGATATAAAAAGAGGAAAAGAATTTGGAAGAAATGATCTAATCTCGGGAGTTCCTTCTAAACAATGAAGGCATCCTGCCAGCCACGAGTGCTCTTCTTTTAGGGTGGCTCAGTGGCTTCATTTCGCTTTTGTTGATGGAACCAGGTTTAGATCAGATGTTCTTTATCTTTTAACCATTACTTGACGGTTCTTTATCTTGTTAGATGAGATTTTGTTTAACACTTTCCTTGCTGATGTACTAATTTATTTCTATTCTACTTGCTTTGACTGACTTGAATATTTTCTTCAGCTGATATTTTCTTTTGGTATATTTAAGGACATATATTTTTAAATTAAATTTTGTTGATTTTTGTTGCACAAAAGTAATTTTAAAAATAAGTTTTGTTCATTTGTACGGTACCATTATAATATATAATTATAATTATTGTTATCGTTTTAATTACTACTCAATATGTGAGTAAAATTATTGAACGTATTCAAACTACTTAAATAAAATGAAACAAACCCCAAATGCTGAAAAAAATTTTTTTATTAATGTCAATAATTTTAAATAATTTATAAATATATAATAATTAATAGCTAATAATAATAGTAATTTAAGTAAAATGCATATTTTAAATTATGAAAAAAATTTAATTTTATACACTAACTTTTAGAGGCAAAAAACGTTTTAATGAAAATATCTTATTTTTTTTCTAATTTTTTGTTTAGTGCTCTTAATAATTTTTTTATTTAAAATATTTAATTTTAATTATTGCTTAAATATCAATAAATATGACACTTATTTATTCGATAACTTAATTTATTATTTATATTAATTTAATATCAAATTTAAATAGTCTTTTCGGGGCCTCTTTTTCAAAATAAACATATCGTATATATTGAAAAAATGAATAAATTTACTTTTCTTTTTACAGAACAGACAATAAATCTTTAAGTCAACGTTACTATTTTATACATTTAATTTTTGAAACGCAATTTTTAAAAGATAAATGATGTATTAAACTTGTATTTCGTAGATATAATAATAAAATAATTAAAATATTTTTTTAGAAAGTTAAATACGTATATTTATTTTCATCTTTGAAGATTAAAGATGATCCATTTTGGTAAATAATATAAATCTAAACCGTAAGAAACTCGAGATTTTTCCGTTTTTTTCATCTACTCTTTCACGGGGAACTTTTTCTATTTGCGCTTCATAAAGAGTTTATCCTTTCAACAACATCAACTTTTTATTAATTGTTTTATTTACACTTTTTTTTTTTTCATAAACATTCTTTACTTGGAACATTCTGCGTGGAGCAAAAAAAAAAAAAAAAAAAAAAAAAAAAAAAAAAAAACAGAAAGTGCGACTGATGGAAAAATAAAAATAAGAAAGTTCCGGATATAAAAAGAAGGAAAAGAATTTGGAAGAAATGCTCTAATCTCGGGAGTTCCTTCTAAACAATGAAGGCATCCTGCCAGCCACGAGTGCTCTTCTTTTAAGGTGGCTCAGTGGCTTCATTTCGCTTTTGTTGATGGAACCAGGTTTTGATCAGATGTTCTTTATCTTTTAACCATTAGTTGACGGTTCTTTATCTTGTTAGATGAGATTTTGTTTAACACTTTCCTTGCTGCTATGGTACTAATTTATTTCTACTTGAATTGCTTTGACTAACTTGAATATTTTCTTTGGGCTGATTTTGTTTTGGTATATTTAAAGACATAGGACATGTTCACTTGTAATGAACCATTATAATATATAATTATAATTGTTACTATATTTTTATTAACTAAACCATATGTGAAAAAAACTAATGAACATTTCCAAACAATGTAAATAAAATATGATGGAAACCACCCTCTAAATTAATTGATTTATTTTTGATTGGAATGCATTAACTGTATCAAGAGTTTTAGACATTTTTATTTCAATAAAAATTTTGCTTTTTAAAAGAAACTTTACTGAAAAAAATATTTTAATTCATATTTAATTCTGTTAATTCTTAACGTGTTTACATTATTAATTATGTCATGTTATTCACTACATATTAATGAATGGAATTTATTAATTTATTGCTAAATTTTAAAAAATATACTGGTATAGTTATATAGTACACAAAGTGATTTCAAATATACTGATATAGTGTTGTACTACTGTGTCCAAAATGAGACCGATTTTAAATTTAAAATCCCTGGGACTTACGGAAGTTCAATTTTTTTCTTTTTCGGTTGCTGGCCCTGTCCTTGATATCTGTGTGAAATTTAATGTCAAAATATTCATTAGTGTTTGAGTTACATTTTGGTTTGGTGAGACGCTAAAACTGATTCCAGCGATCTTTGAAATGTCTGAATTAATTGAGCAAATGCATTAAATTTTTAGCGGAAACGTATAGAATGTTGCAGAAGGTAGTCGGTGAGCTAACTATGTTTGAAAGAATTGTTTACAAGTGGTATAAACAGTTCAAAGAGGGCAGAAAACGCGTTGAAGACGAAGAGTCCTTCGGTCGACCATCAATCTTAACCAACGAAGCTCACATCCAAAAAATAAAGATTTGTTGCTTGCAAACCGTCGATTTACAATTCGATACCTTGCTGAGGATGTTGGAATTTCAAAAGGATCGGTCAATTCCATTTTGAGCATCAAACACGTCAAAATCTCGATCGGTACCGAAAACGCTGAATGCGCCAGCTCACACTGCATTTATTCTTCGTGACTCTTTCGCCAAAAATAAAACCCATATCATTCCACAACCTCCATATTCACACCATGCCTCTTCTGGCTATTCCTAAACCTCAAAAGACCACTCCGCGGACACTGTTTTGAGTCGATTGAAGGGATTCAACGTGAATCGGCACGTGGTTTGAAGGACATCCCTGCCTGTTACCTTTTACATGCATTGAGGATTTGAAAAACTTTTGGCGTAAGTGCATTGTATGCGGAGGGGATTGCTTAGAAGGCGATGAAATAAATTTGGAAAAATAAATAAATAGTTTTTGAAAAAAAACTTAACTGTCATACTTTTGGGGCACAGTAGTATACATATATGATTACTTTGAAGGCGATGAAATAAATTTGGAAGAATATATAATGAGTTTTTGAAAAAAAAATTTAACTGTCATACTTTTGTTATTTATGTTTTTATCATTTTGTTGGGAAATTTATTTAAAATTTTGAAAGACTTCTTGAATTTTTAAAACTTGGTAGCGGCATACTAAAAACTAATTTTTAAAATCTGAAATATCTATGGAGAAGTCTTGGGGCCATAAAACAAAATCTGTGGTCAACAGTATCTTAAGAAATGATTTTTTGAGAACCCCCCTTATATATAGGTGTTAGGTTTAAGCATGGCTTAAAAACTATAGCAGTTACTTCTTAGACAAACGTTAGGCAAAGTTTTTATTAAAAAATAATATTTTTATTAAAATATTAATATTTGTACTGGTGTGGGTACGGGTGAGCGGTTTGTAAATGGGTATGGTTGGGTTGAAATACTTGAAGTACAGGTTTGAAAACTCAGTTTTATTTACAAACACCACACACCTACAATCAGACACAAACATTATTTAAAATATTCAAAGTAAAGACATATAACTATAGCTTCGTGGAAGACCTCATTTTTGAGCCGAAAAACTGAAAATTTGTTACACGCAGGATTGCGCAAGGAAGTGCAGAGTTGAAATATACTTGTTCTCTGGATAAGATATTTTAGGTCAACTAATGACGCATTTTTGCCCAAATATGCGCATCTCGTGGGGAGAGACTGTAGACCAACTGAATATTTCTCAGCTGAGGCGCATGGTTGCGCTGCACTTCTTCTCGGGTGAGAATCCCGAGGCTTACTAGCCATTTCTCCTTAACGCCACAAGAGGGCGCTGTGTCGGAGGAGGCAGGGTTACATATTATTAACAATATTATTTTTTAAATATTATTTTTATTAAAATTTTTGTTAACATGTTTATTATTAAATTATATTTATTTCTGTATATGCCCAACACTGGCTCATATGTGCTACATTCAATAAATAACGGCATCGAAGAAATTAGAAACAGAAAAGCAAGCGGAAGTGTTAATCAAATCCAACTCAGCCTCATCCAGCAGGATAAAGAACCGCCACCTAATGGTTGGAAAATAAAGAACCTGTGATCAAAATCTAGTTCCATTAACAAAGGCGAAATGAAGTGACTGAGAGACTCGCGGAAGAGCACTCTCTCGCCCAACAGAATGCCCTCCATTGTTTAGCAGAGCTCTCGAGATTAAAGCACTCCTCCCCCATTTCTTTCTCTCTCTCTCTTCTATCTCTGGAATGTCTTATTTTTATCTTTCTATCTGCTACTCCTTTTTTTTTCCTCATGCAAAATGCTTGAAAAAAAAAATGTGCATGGATAAAAAAAAAAGGGAAAAGCACTATTAATGGAACGATGATGTCGAGAAGGATTAACTCTCAACGATTTAAATGAGTTTTTAAAACCTGCGCTTCTTAAACGACAAATAAAAATAATAATAAAATAAATTAAAGAGCATGCGAAATACGTAAAAATGTTATTGTTTTGAACGATGAAGGTTTAAATGATTAGAATATATTCCATTGAAAAAATTGAGCACTATTTTTTTCTTTTTAGATAGTGCATTATTTTGTTAGTTACTGTAATTTTGCTATATCAGTATATTTGAAATCACTATGTATGCTATATCACTGTATTCAAAATCACTACGTATGCTATGTGACTATATTTGAATTCACTATGTATGCTATATATATGACCATATTTGAAATCACTATGTATGCTATATCACCATATCAGTATATTTGAAATCACTATGTCTGCTATATCACCATATCAGAAATATATTTGAAATCACTATGTATGTTATATCACCATATCAGTATATTTGAAATCACTATGTCTGCTATATCACCATATCAGTATATTTGAAATCACTATGTATGCTATCTCACCATACCAGTATATTTGAAATCACTATGTATGCTATATCACCATATCAGTATATTTGAAATCACTATGTATACTATAACACCATATCAGTATATTTGAAATCACTATGTCTGCTATATCACCATATCAGTATATTTGAAATCACTATGCATGCTATATCACCATATCGGTATATTTGAAATCACTATGTATGCTATATCACCATATCGGTATATTTGAAATCACTGTCTGTTATATCAGTATATTTGAAATCATTATGCATGCTATATCACCATATCAGTATATTTGAAATCACTATGTATGCTAAGTTTACTTGTAGTCCATTAGTGCGGCCTGAGTTCCAATTGGTTAGCGCTCTGACTATTGGTACCGAAGACTTCAGGTTCGAATCCTTCCGGTGGCATGGATGTTGATGGTTCGGAATCCACGTTAAACTGTAGTTCTATTTAACCTAAAGTGTACACAATATGACCGTAGAGCGACAAACCAAACTGTCGCCATTAGTAAAATGTTCTATAAACTGAAATATTAATCACTTTGATAATACTATTTCAGAGTTACAATGCATAAATACTTTCTGATTAAGCTACTTCGCCAAAACCTATACTAGATTCAGTAGCTTACTGCACATATATCTGTTCGGGTTCTAATTAAGCTGGGGAAGGGGACATGTATAATATATATATATATATTTCAAGAAGATAATCTACACATATTTGTTTTGTTGGTCGAAGTCTCCATCAGTGTGCTAAACATTGTTTACTTTCTCAGCATTTTGTTTTCCATAACAAATATGAAAATAAACTAAATATCCGAAAATTCTTTAAAAGAATAGCAAAATCTTTAAAAAATAGCAAAGAGAAAATAAAAAACAAACTTTTAGAAGACTTAAATCAGAAAAAGAAGATTGGAGAATGACTCTCTTGTAGTGGCCTTAATATGATCAAAATCCAAGAAAGGATTTTTACGTACCCAAAGACAAAAGGGATGACTTGGTAGAACGGAAAAAAAGTAGATAAAAGGTTTTGGAGATAGAAGTCTGAATATTGAAAAAAAAAGTCCTGTCTTTAAAAAAAAATGAAATAACATATCAGATTTGAACAAATACAAATATTTTTGGATGGATATTCTATAACTAACATTTCAAATGATGATAAAATCATAAACAAATATCATTGAATTTGCAAAAAAAAAAAAAAAAAAAAAAAAACGAGGGCTGTTCTACGCTCGAGATGTCTACAAAAATATTTTTACAACCTCTATCATATTTCTTGGAAGTTTTTCAAAAGTAAGACTACAGTTTAGAACTAAATTTAAATATCCCGAACACAAAGAAACTGGAATTTGCGACATATTTTCGTTTTCTACGAAATGTTATGTAAACAGCAGATTTGAAGCAAGCAGCAACTATTTATTCTACCTCAAGAAATGATTAGTATTTCTTTTTCATTGGTGTAACAACCCCTACTCCGTGTTTTAATTTATGTTTCTAGCATATTCAATTTTATATCATTTTACCAGTGTTTCATAGTTTATAAGAAATACCAATGATTTCTTTTTAAACAATTTTTAAAAAATGTTATTTAATACCAAAATTATGTTATTAAAAAAATAATTTTTTTTTAATACCATAATTTTCTAAAATGTTTTACAAAATTTATATGATTAACGCCACATAGTTTAATTTTTAATATACAGTATGTTGGGATATTGCGTTTATTTATATACTTGAGAACTTGTTTATATACGCAAACTTGTTTGGAATTATAACATCGTTAGTTACATTACTCTAACAATAGCATGATCTAAATCGATTCTATTTATGAATTCCTCATCAAAGTCTTATTAATTGTTTTTTATTCATTCACTATTGCTTGTGTTTTTTAATAAAAAAATAGTTTTAATTGAATGCAGTTACGTTGAACGTATTTATTTTTAAAGCTTTCAACCAATAGTTAAATGATGTACAACAATTCCTCCCATAGATGTAAATAAAGCACTTCAAAAAAGAAAAACAATATTGAAATAAAATGCAATATATGCTTCTCAAAAGAAGAAACAATTTCCATATTTTCAGTTAAAAATAATTCAAAATGATAAAAAAAAAATCTTCATGCAAAATTCAGCACTTTAAATTTTTTCCTTCATTGGATAAAAATCCTATTTTAAAAGTCTATGAATTTAAGCCTGTTAACATCTTTTTCCATTAATTGTCATTTTTAATATTTTTGAAATAAAGTTTTTATTTTAAATACTCTGTAAGAAAAAAAAGTGCTTTTAATGAAAAGATCAAAAAGAATTCTCAGACATAAAGGAATTTGGACGAATGATAATTCTCATTAACTCTTTCGAACAATAGAGGCATGCTGCCAATAAGAGTACTTTTACTTTCCAATGACTTCATATCGCTTTTGTTAAGGTGGGGTTCATCGGATACTAAAATTTGACGTTTAAAACGTCAGCGTTTCGATTGACTGACTTTCTTTTTGTCGTGATATTTTAGTATCTGATGGAAACACACATTTAATGCAAGAAGATTTGATCGCTTGTGCATTGTTTTTAACAATGAGCTAACCATTATTTATTCTTCATGTTAGATATGATTTGAAGGATTCTGTTAAACACACTACTCTAATATTAAAATGCTTGTAGTTCCATATGCATTTTTGGTTCATATTTTATTAATAAACTGATTTGACAACGTAATTCTTTTTAATTAGAAAGAGAGAACGTTTCTTTTATTAAAAATAAAAGACAGAAAAAAATAAAATATATATATTCTAGTTCAACAGATTTTTAAGTATTTTTATTGAAATATGTGATGTTTCTTTTTTGTTAATAAACCAGTATGATTAAATTGTTTAGGAAATTCTTTTTAATCTGGCATTATTGTTTTTCTTAAATTCAAAACTTTAAAAATAGGGGGATTTTCTTATAAATGAATATATACATTTCATTTAAATAAATGGCAAATTTTTATCTCATTTATATTTTTAAATGATTTCTGATTGTTTGAAATGGAACAGTTATATTGAAAAACAATGAAGTATTATTTCTGAAAAAAATATTAAAATCTTTAAAAGAGTATTTAAAAAAAAAAAGATTTCGAACAGTAATATCATTAAATTAATATGAGAATAAATATGAAATATTTATAAGTATATATCTATATTTATTTATTTATCTATTTACTTGTATATGTATATATATATATCTACATTTTAATATATATCTGTTTAAAACTGAATACAATATATAATGCATTTTATGATTAGTTCTCTGAATATACAAGTAGAATGGATTAATTTTTCCTATAAAACATATTTTCATTTGGTAAATGCTATACAAGTATAAGTATTTATTAAATCTACACATTTGCAATTTGGCTTTTTAATTTAAAAAATTCTATTTAGACTTCATTGTATAATATTGCTTCCATAAAAGTAAGAAAAATAAACCATCATCAGATCATTAATTCAAATAACATAAATACCTTCTTTAATGAGAGTGTAAAAATATAATTCCTCGTAGAAAACAAAACATTCATTTCTAGCAATTTTTTGTTACTTTCAATGCAGTTTGAATACAAAACAATTGCAAACACTTAAATATGACAAAATTAAAAAGATCATTTTCTGAAAGAAAACTCTCGAAAATTTTCGATGCGAATTAACTTTAGAATAATGCACATTTTCTTAGTTTAAAAAAACTCTTCACACAAGAAAATAATACAACTCTTATTTACTCTTTAAATAAACGAGCTTCATTAAAAGCTAGATTACTGTTTGCAGCGTCAACAAGAATTTAAAATTTTATAGCTGTACTCCGTTGCTACTAAGTTGTTTGAGCAGGCACAAAAAGAATGACGACTGAATTTTTAATTTTGTTTCTGTCTTTGTCATTTGATGTGTAATTTAATTTTTGTCAAAGTAAATGACGCTCCCAAAAATATTTTTTTTTCTAAAACATTTTGTTAATGTTTCCATTATTTAAATTCATATAAATATATCCATTTTAAACTCAGTTTGCAATGTAGCGAAGTGTTTATTTTTTTTCTTTCGAAAACGTTTATTTATTTATGAGACAATCTCTTAATAAACCAGTTTTTTAGAAAAGAAAAAAAAAATGTTTAGTCTCTCGCATTTAATAAAAGAAGAAATAAATAAATTAAACTAATGAAATATTCGTATATATTATCTTTTTTTAATGTTGATGGTAAATTATAAATTTTTAAATCTCTATTCTGGCCACGTTTTTCTTTTACATTGTTTGCAATTGTAACAAATTCAACTTGTTCAATTTTTGTGATAATTTAGAAGATGGCTTTTGTCAATATTGATCTTACACTTTAATATTGTTATGCAAATATTATAATATTATAATGTTTTATAAGAAACACCTTTTGTTTTGGAATTTCTCATTTTTTCTAAAACATTTTGTTAAAGTTTTCATCATTTAAATTCATATAAATATTTCCCATTTTAAACTCAGTATGCAATATAGCAGAATGTTTATTTTTTTTTCTTTCCAAAACGTTTATTTATTTTATCAGACAATCTCTTAATAAATGAGATTTTTAAGAAAAAAAAAAAAAATGTTTATTTCAGATTTAATAAAGAAGAAATAAATAAATTAAACTAATAAAATATTCGTATATGTTATCTCTAATGTTGATGGTAAATTATAAATAAAACAGATCATAGTTTTCTTTTTACATTGTTTACAATTGTAACGATTGTTTACAATTGTTCAATTGTGATAATTTGAAAGTTGCCTTTTTGTCAATGTTTATCAACACTTTACCGCTGCTGTGTAAATATTATAATGTTATTATTTTATAACATAAACCTTTTTGTTTTGGAATTTTACACATTTTCTAAAACGTTTTATTAATGTTTTCATTATTTAAATTCATATCAATATGTGCTCTTTTAAAAACTCCATGTGCAATATAGCAAACTGTTTATATTTATTTATTTATTTTGAAATGGTTATTTCATCATGAATTCTCTTAATAAACGATTATTTTAACAAAAGAAAAATATTTAGTCACTCGCATTTAATTCATTTAATAAAAGAAGAAAAGAATAAATATAAAAATTAAATAATTGCATATGTTATTGTTAATGTTGATGGTAGATTATAAATAAAAATAATCGCTACATTGACATTAAAGTTTTCTTTTTATATTGTTTGCAATTGTAACAAATTCAAGTTGTTCAATTCTTGTGATAATTTGGCAGATGGCTTTTTGTCAATATTGATCTATACGCGTTAACACTGCTGTGTAAAATATTATAATGTTATTATTGTTTTACAAGATAAACCTTTTGATTAAGAATTTTGCTAATTTATAAAACAATTTGTTAATGTTTTTAAATTCGTATAAATATTTGCCCCTTTAAACTCGGTAAGCAATATAGTAAAATGTTTATTTTTTCGAAAACCTTTATTTATTTTATCAGACAATCTCTTATAAATGGAATTAAAAAAAGTATTTAGTCTATCGCATTTAATACATTTAATAAAATAATTAATATAAAAAATAAAATATTCTCATATGTGTTATCGTCAATATTTATGGTAAATTATAAATAAAAAAATCCTCATTTAGACCATAGTTTTCTTTTACATTGTTTACAATTGTAATAAGTTAAACTTGCTCTTGCTATAATTTGGAAGACGCTTTTTCTATACAGTTTAACAATACTTAGTAAATATTATTGATTTATTATTTGAAACTTTTGTTTTGGAATTTTGCCTTAACTAGTTCACAAACAAATTATTTATTACTTAGAACAGAGCTAAACCACTTCAGGCAGTAGCAATTCAAAAATAATTCCAGATATTTTCCTTCACTAAAAAAAAAACAGTCATAGGCTTGTATAATAATATAAATTTTAAAATTACAACTAAAAGAAAATTTTATTTAGAAAATATTTTAATTTTAATTTCTGATCACTTTTTGCATTTTCATATTGTATCTGAATTTAAAACTTCACTAATTTTAAATAAAAAAAATAAACATTATGAGAAATACTTTGTATAATCACATACGTTTTTATTTTTAATATCGGCTTCTAATTTTTTTTTCTGTGTGTAAAACGAATTTCAATGTACCACTTGCATTGTAAAAATATCCTTATTTTCAATGTGTGCTATAAAAGAGCATTATTTTGATTGAAAACTTCATTGGAAAATTGCTTAAAAATTTACTGTTTAAGCAAACGGTACACATAAACGATATTATATTAGGTTAATTATTATATTAGGTTAAGCAAGTTGTACTTATGTAGCTATGTACATACTGTAGCTGTGCTGTATTTTAATTTCCAAACGTGTATATACTTTTATATTGGTATGTATTCGGTCTAAGGTTAATAATTATATAAGGTTAAGCAAACTATACGTACGTATATATACGTTTATATCGGTACACAATATGTCTTGACTTAATTAGACTTATTGATGTGGCTCTTGAACTTATGGTTTGGAGATTCATCATAGCAAGTTGGAATAATGCTAATTAAAATGAACTAAACGCACTGACATGTCGACTCACAGAATAACATAATTGCTAACACTGAAGTGTTTCGTCTCGATGTATGTAGTTTTAAATTGATGATTTTTTTTTATTTTGATTGTAAATAATGAAGCCAATTACAGTTATATTTTTTCTTCAAAATAGTGCTATATTGTAATTCTTAAAGAACATTGAAGGTTTAAGAATCGTATAGCTATACTTAATAAAAATATTTTTAACAAAATGAAAAATCTTAAAAGGAAAATTAGTTCATATTGATAGACATATTTATGGGTCCTGATGGTCGAGTAACTAGTGCTCTGGCGCTCGGTGTCGCATATTTCGGGTTCGAGTCCCGGCGGTGCCATGGATGTTTGTAGTGATTTGGAATACACTTTAAACCGTATGTACCTTCTAATATAACTGTGGACTTAGGGCTAACAAGTCTAACCTGTAAAAAGGAAACATCTCCTGTCTCGCAAGCTGCTAGTAGGCAAACGCCTTGATCCACCATGGGTCTGTTGCGCCAATGATGTAATGAGATATATTTATGTAATATTACCCTACATTTTCAGCATGTCGTGAAAAATTTATATGAGGTTTGAATATATATTATTTACAATTATATCACTTAAGTTATTAGATACAAGTTCAACTTTTAAATTGTAGTAGGAGAAAGTAGAGTGGAAAGTACTAATAAATTTATTAAATGTTATAAAAGCTGTCAATGTTTCAGTATTTTAATGAAAAAATAATTTTTTATAATTAATTTCTTTAAAATATATTAAACAACTTTTAGTTACATTTTTTGGGTACTTTTTATTCAATAAAAAATGTTATTTCGCATGTTTTTTTTAATTAAATATTTAATTTCAAACCGGCTCCTGACTCCGACTCCTGCAAAAGTGTTCGATTCCCGACTACCCATCTGTGACGATAGGACTGCACTATTAAAATATGCATTCCCTCAATGAAAACGAGTTCTTATATTCGCGCACCGCCCTATATTCGGGCAGACCAAATACAATAGCACTTTGGCTGATTGGTACTCATCGCCCCATTCAACGAATCACAGTTACAATTAAGAGAAAGCATTCCCTACCACATTCTAGAAGTACACTGCGAGTAAGAGATCTCACTTTTTCTGTTACCTTCAAAAGTCAAAAGGCTAGTTTGCAATTTGTATTTTCGCATTTCTTTCTATCAAGACATCACTTAGTATAGGAAAACGGTTTTTTCTCCTGCTAACTTATTGCGGCCTGATGGCAATTTTCTGGAGCTCTGGCCTTTTTTATGATTTCAGATTCGAATCCTGCCGGTGGGATGAGTGTTTGTTAGTAGTTCAGAATCCACATTAAAACTGTGGGTCCCGGTCTAATTAGCCTAAAGTGTGCACAAAATCACCATAGAGCGACAAACCTAATCAAACCAATTTTCGCGCTATCTACTTTATAGTTACTTTCCACCAGATGATGGGGCAACATTTCATCTTATGTGCCATCCAAACAATATCCATGAAAATTATGTATGTATGTATATTGGAACATGGAGAATATATTCGCGATATGTAATTTTTTAACAATGCTTTTTTTTGGCAGAACAACGTATTCCGGGTTCTACTAGTATAAAATATTTTTCGTCAGCATTCACATTTCTATTTTGAAAGTGTATATTTTTTCATCACTACATATTTTCGACAGTTACGTTTACATTTTTACGACATCTATCGAAGTTTTAAACTTCTTCTTCTTCTTCATTGGCGCAACACCCTCGTCAAGGGCCAAAGGCCGTCTGCCTACTGGCAGATTTCGAGAGAGAAGTTTTCTTTTCACTGGGTAGGGTTGTCAGCCGTACTCCCAACAGTCATATTAGACCGGGATCTATGGTTTAAAATGGATTCCGAACCATTACAAGCATCCATGGCACTGCCAGAATTCGACCCCGAGGCCTGTGGAACCGAGCGCCAATCACTCTGTCATCAGACCCCACGTTTTAAACTATTTAATTAAATATATTTGACAGTCTTATTTGTCACAAATAACTGAAACACTATTGAATTAGTCTGGAAGTGTGCAAAAATGATCGTAGAGCGACAAACCGAACCAAACCTCGTAATTTTTGGTTCACGCCATTCCTACAGAGGAGAACTGAATAAAATGATTAAAAATTACAATTACTATGATGTAAGCATCCCAGAATACAAACACATTTTATAATTTCCGCTTGTGTATTGTTCAAGATAAATTAGAGTGAATCAAAAAGACTAGTGTTTGAATAAGATTATATATAATACTTTATTTTAATTAATTTTATTCTCTCTAAATTTAATTTTTATCTCTTTTAATTAGGAAATATAAATCTTCACAAATGCTATGATAATTTTTCTCGAAACAAAATAAATATTTCGCACAAAAAAAACTAAAAGCTAATTAAATCTAGCGAAACTAATATTTGTTTAGTTTATTAAATAACAATTGTTAAATGTTAATTTTGATTACACATCTTATTAATTAAACCTTAAGCTACTGAATGCAAAATATATTCATATTTATTTAAGTGATAAAAGGAAAATAATCCGCTTTGTTTTCCAGATATAATGAAAGATATCAAGTGCATATGAAATTTTCCATTGTTCGATTAAACAATTAATTTTACATAATTTGTCTTTATACTTGTTAGAAATCTAGTTTTTAACATGTTCATCGCTAAGTCAACATTATGACTGATCAGACTAGATACAAAGAACAGAATATATAGCAATATGTTATGATTCTCATGTTATTATAATTTTATCGATTTGCCCCATTGTAATTATTTTATTCATAAGTTCTGTATTTAATTTTTATGTTTGTTTATTGTGACAGCGATTATTGTCTTTGTCTAAATGATATATTTATGTGAATTAGCAAAACAGAATTCCATTAAATTTGGCGATAAAGCGATTAAATTTGGCGTAAATCAATTTAGGAATAAAATTTTGGCGAAATAATATATTTTTTAAAGCGGCTATAATATGTGGCTTAAAAAACGTAATTGGCCATAATAGTGATAAAAGTTTGGCGATAAAGCGATATAAATTGACATTGACAATTTAGGTTTAATTTTTGGGGATAATAGTGCTAAATTTTGGCGTAGAAACGATAGCATTTGGCGCAAAAGTATTCAAGGAATAAATAAATTTTTTAGTGATAAAAAATTTGGCGATAAAGCATTTCAAGCATTAAAATTTTGGCAGGATAGTGATAATACTTGACGTTAAAAAAGCGATAAACTTTGGCTTAAAAGCACTTTCAGGAATTAACTTTGGACATGATAGATGTTTGGCTACTAATGTTGGCGTAACAGCAATGTTTCAATGAATTTAGGCGAAATAACGTTTTACGATGACACCGAACTTGCAGGCCATTTTGTATTGCTTACTTGG
Organism: Caerostris extrusa; assembly: GCA_021605095.1. NCBI lineage: Eukaryota > Metazoa > Arthropoda > Arachnida > Araneae > Araneidae > Caerostris > Caerostris extrusa. The sequence goes on from BPLR01001538.1 coordinate 19,844, forward strand.
CGATTTGGTATCCCAGTGATGGATTTTGGCGTAATATCAATTCACTGCGAAAACTACCTGGTGCATTCATTACTATGCTTATTTGGCGACTTGGCATCCTGGCGATGCATTTTGGCACAAAAAAGGGTACATGATTCTAGATTTTTTACCATTTATTTATGTTACTATTGAAGTTTTTCAATTAAAGGTATTCTATTTAAAATTAATGATTACAACGCAAATTACCAAGACTCAAAATCAGACTATTGCTCTCACAGAGATAAGCACTTTTGCTGAACAGGTGTCATACATAATATATATATTTTTTTGCAATTTGAGAGACCACAAAATATGATCTTTGTCCAACATTAAGATATATAAATAAAATAAATTATTCATAGTTAAAAATTAATATTTTACACCAATCATCTTGCAATTTTTTGGGATGTTTTAATTCCAGATCAATTGAATCAGAAATAGCAATATCAAATTAAAATAGTTAAATAGCCTTCTTAAAATAGCAATTACAAATTACCAATAGGACTTGAATTTAGACTCTTTTGCTGGGCAGTGGTGTCCCCAATGCATTTTTTTTTTTGCAATAAAATAAAACTATTTTATATGTTAATTACCAGCAATAAATTGTCTCTCTTTCAAAAATTAAGATGTATAAACAAAATAAATAATTTTATAGTTAAAATTAAATATCTTCCACCAATTATGCTGCAATTTTTGGATATTTAATTTCAGATCAATTGAATCAAAGTGGTAACAATGATTTTACAGTAGTCCAAAATGGTTAGAACAATTGGACACATTAGGAAAACGATCGCTTGTCTAATTTACGTATATAACTGGCTCAACTCGAAGCGCATTATACTTGATTTATTTCATCAACGATTAACATTGTTCATAAATTTCTTAATGCACGTTAAATAAGGCATGGATTGTCCTTAGTCAAATACACCCTACTTGAAAAGTCTCCTTTTTGAAAGAGATTGCACTTACTACATTATTAACTTGCCTTAATTCTGCTAAATTGAGAATTGATTAAGTGTGCGGTTGGTAACACGCTACTTGCTCTTTAATTAATTCTGCGACAGAAATCCGTGATTTTATTAAGTGTCATTCATTAACGCTGATCGTTTAATAAAGCTCTGGCCGTTCTCCATTGCAACTTTGACAATTCATGGCTGAACTACGAGTCTTCAATATATTGGTGTTAATTAGTTTAGTAGTGTCATTTGTAATTTATTCATACTACACAGATTATCAAGCCTTGCATCTCGGTTGAGTTCGGTATACTTAGCATTGATAAAATATGATGGGAAAATTGGGGACGGATTATGCTCATTATTTGCTTTTTAAGAAAATTTGAAATTGAGTTAAGTTTAATGATAGTTGGGTTTGGGAAATTAAATGTGATAAATAGGAACTGGTTTTAATTAGTTGCAATTTACTGGCAACCCACCAGTGCCAGTCTTTGCATCACGTGTTCTGTTCAATCACCAATACGGTATGGCGGGAAAACTATGAAACTTTTTTTTTCTCTTCTTAATTAAATAAAAACTATTAAAAACTAAACTATAACTATTAAATAAAAATAAAAACTTATCTTAAAAAAATATTGTTGATATTCGTTTAATAGGGGAAGATGTTGTTTCAAATTGTTGCTTAGTAATTTAAAAACACTTTCCTTTACAAATAATTTTCAATTGGATATTTTGCCTGTTTTTCATTTTTAAAAAAATTGGCACTAGACTTATTTCTTTTGCTCTTCCTTCATTAGCGCAACAGCCCGATACTGTGCGAAGGTAGTTTGTTTACTTATAGATTTTGAGACAGGAGATATTTTTTTTCTTTTTACGAGGTGGGGATATACGTCCAACGCTCTAAAGTCGTATTAGACCGGGAAATATGGTTTAAAGTGAATTACGAACCACTACAGACATTCATGGCAACATCGGGACTCAAACCTGAAGGCTGGGTACTGAGCCCCAGAACGCTAGTCCCTCGACTATCAGGCCCTCATCGTTGAACTTAACCTTGTAAAGTAATTGTTTTTTGCTGTTGGTTTTGTAAAAAGACGGTTTAAACTAAAAGCCTAAACTGTAAGACTATATATTTTATTCTAAAATGGATTAGTATTTTTTCGCATACTAACACTAACTCTCCGGCAAATACAGTCCATGCTGGATGAACGAAAACAGGAGATGTTTCTTTTTACGGAGTAGGATTGTCAGCCCTATACTCTAAAGCCATATTATACCGTGACCCACAATTTAAAGTGGTTCCGAACCACTGCAAGCCTCCATGGGACCTCTGGGACTCGAACTGTGGCACCGAGCACCACAGCTCTACTTACTTCTGCCATTAGGCCTCACTAGACTTATTGGGACTAGAGTTAGTTTTATCAAAGGAAATATCTTTCTTCCACAAAGTTGGTTCGACATGGTTATAAAAAACTATAATTTTACTATTAATATTACTTGCCTATTTTAACTTTTAATATAATGGGCACCGGACTATATTGGGATTAGAATTATTTTAGGAAGGAAATATCTACTAAGAAAGCACGTTAGACATAGCTATAAAACGACAAAATAGAAACACAATTTTAATAAAATACGTTCTTGACTAATTGATGACACTGATAGAAATATTTTTTGGATCATTTTTATCTATTAAAATTCATATAAATAATATTTCAATTACATTATATATTATTTTTATTTCTTGGAAAAACAAAATACAGTTTTGTTACTTTTTTATCTAATAATAAAATGTATCGGATTTTACATGAACATAGTGATATAATGTTATTGATATATTTATTATATGCTTTCATATTAAATAATGAACTTTTGTTATGTCAAAATATATAAAATTTAAAAAAAAACAGAAACATTTTTGTAACCTGATACTCCTCGTTAATAGTTTCTAAGGTCTCAAAATCATGGGACCGACTTCATAATTCCCAAGGATTACTTATAATCTCAATAATTTAATTTAACTTTTATTTTAACAATATTTTTAACATATTAATTTAAAAAAATAAATTTCAAGTGTCATCAAATTAAATTAAAATTTTTGAAGCATAAAAAAAACATATTAAATGAACATATTTTTGTTTTAATAACAATTCTAAAATTATAGTTAACTTATTTTACCGAAAGGGTACCTTAGTAATACAATTTAATGCAGTTTTATTTGATTTTTGTTACACCAAAACATCCATTTCGTTCTTATCTCAACAATTTGGTTTCTCGCTTCGACATTTTAGACAAATTTAATGTCTCGTTATATTGATTTTTACAGACAAAAGAAATAAGATTCAGCACTTTTTTCCCCTTTAAGTAATGCTTCATCCTTACTCAAATAATAGCATTCAAATAAGCTCAAGTGATTTACAATATCGACAAAAGTAATCTATTTTACATTGGAAAGCAGTCTTCAACTAAATAGATACTTCTCAGAAATTCAATGGACAGCATTTTTAGATACTCCAGTTTAAAAACACTTTAAGATACCAATTATGTTGTCTGCATCTTCAAGAGAAAAATTTTTTCTTCTCGAATTACGTTTAATTTAACAGCTCTTTGCTGTTCATGGATACTTACTGTTCTTATGAAAGAAAAAACGTAGTTATTTGAATAACTCAATTGAAAATAAAAGATCCCCTTGGCAAATTACAAAAGAAGTACTTTAAATCTTTGAATCTATCGGATGTAAATAATATCAACATTTTTTATTTTTGATATAAAGAATCTTCTTGTAATGGTGATTATTCTTTTTGGGATTCTTGAGTGTCATTTCTTTAATGATTTCTTTTTTTTTTTTTTTGTAAATGTAGTTCCGCCAGATATCATATGTCTTCTTCCAAATCTGAAGTATAAATTGTTTCAGCCACAAATTTTAGGAAGTAATTGCTTTTGTAGTCAGCAACTTTAAAATGCTTGGAGAAAAAAAGAGATTTTTTGACAAAGAAAATGTTGAATGATTTAGCAAGAAAGAAATATTTAATGATGCAAATATCTGAATTAATTCACGATAGTACAATTTGTAAAATGATATTACATAATAAACTTTATTTTTATTACTTGCTATTAAAGATGGTAAATCTAAATGTGGGAAGGAAATTATTCCGTCTTATATTACGTTTCATTTTATTTTTCATGTATATATTTATACTATGAAAGAAGTTTTTGCAATTCTTTAAAAATTTAATAAAGAAAATAATACACTTTAAATTTTGTAATCAATCTAATGATTAATAATACCAGTGTTTGTTTTTCTAGTATGTACTTCTTACATGGTGTCAACACATCTAACAGAGACTATATAAACATTTTTATTTTAATAATAATCACTCTAAATCATACTTAACTTACTTTACCCCAAAAAGTACCTTAATAATAAAAGATTTAATGTTTTTTGATTTGATTTTTGCTACGTCAAAAGCCAATTTTCATTCTTATATCAACAATTTAGTTTCTCGCATCGACCTCTTAAACAAATTTAATGTCTCGTTATATTGAATTACAGACATGGGATTCGGCACTTTCCCCCTAATGCTTCAACCTTAATCAAATAATAACGTTCAAATAAGCTCAAGTGAGAGTTACAATATCGACAGACCAAAAGAAATCTATTATACATTGGAAAGAAGTCTTCAACTAAATAGATATTCTCAGAAATTCAATGCAAGGCATTTTTAGATACTCCAGTTATCGCCTTCAGATACCAATTATGTTGTCTGCAGCTTAAAGGGAAACTTTTCGTCTCCAATTACGTTTAATTTTAACAGCTCTTTGCTGTTCATGCATATGTACCATTCTTTGAGAAAGATAAAACGTAGTTACTTGGTTCCCAATAACTCAATTGAAAAAATAAAGGTCCTCGGCGAATTTAAAGAAGTATTTTAAATCTTTGAATCTATCGGACGGGCAATATCAACATTTTTCTGGATATAAAGAATCTTTTTGTACGGTGATTATTCTTTGGGATTCTTGAGTGTCATTTCTTTTTACCGATTTATTTTTTTTTTTGTAAAATGTAGTTCCGCTAGATATCGTATGTCTTCTTCAAATTTAGGTATATTTTCCAGCCCACAAATTTGTAAGTAATTGCCTTTGTAGTCAGCAACTTTAAAATGCTTGAGAAAAAGAGATTTTTATGATAAATTGTTGAATGATTTAGCAAGTGAGATATGTAATGATGAAAATCTCGAATTAATACTTCAAAGAACGAAAAAGACAGAAACTAAATTTTTTTCATACAATTATTGATGGATTATATGAATAAAATTTAAAATATAAAATAATAATAACAAAAACATTTGATTATTGGCCAATTTAATTTAAAAAATAGAATTAAAATTATTTTAAATGGAAATACCAATAATGGATAAACATTAATGCCTTCAGTTATGTACTTTATATGTACAAAAACGAACAACACTATTTGATTAAAAAGTCACATGATCTCTTGTTAATACCAGCCGAGGGCTGGAGTTTTCTTTTCAGGAAATAATATAATTTTTCAATTCCTACTATTAGCTCACACTCTCCCCTGTATATATCTTGTTCAAATTTTCAATCGTAAATAAAATACTTTCTATTCATCCACTCAAGTTCAAATACATTTTTTTAAACTTGTAGTGGATGAAACTTGATGTTAATACAGTTTTTTCAAATATTAATTCATTCATTAAATTTAATGAATTAATTTTAGTTTTTTTTTTTTTTAGATTTAAGTTGCATGTATCTACCAATGGATGGCGCCAGATACCATAGGAAAATTTCAACTTTATTTATAAAGGACTTTCTGCATTATGGTGAGAAAAAAAGTAGGAATTGACTTTAATTTTTTTTTACTTTTTTAATTTATATTTTATGATATTTTTGCCAATAAATTAAAAGTAAATTACAACAAAAGATCCCATTAAAAAGAAAAATAATAAATTAAATGAATAGCTTTCATAATATCTATAAATAATTAAATAAAATAATATCAATCATTAATTAATAAATAATAATAATAATAATATTAATAAATAAATATTAATATTTATAAATAATTAAATAAATAGCTTCAGTAATGGATTCTTTGCATTATAAATTCAGTTATATATTGCTAAGGAATCGTAAACATTTGCAATAAGAAGTTAATTGAATTAATTTTTTAAAAGAAAAAAATGAGATAATAATGACATTTATTTTGTTTGTTGATAATATTTCAAAATTTTCAAAAAATTCTTACATAATCTTCGTTTACTGATAATTGACTCTCCAAATTTCTAAATCATTATTTTGTATATATGTTGGTATTGTTATGAAATAAAATAATGATAACTAATATTGATCGATCGAATAAATGATATTTTCAAATTTATTAATTTTAATTAGAAGTATACCACATAAAATATTTCACGTATTAAAATAATTGAAGGCGGTTTTTATGGCAACTAGGATTTTTCGTATATTTAAACCTATTTTCTGAAGGCAAGCTAATTTTTCAGCAAATATTTTTACAAAAATAATAAATACGAAAAATAATAGAAAAATAAATAATACTTTTAATAAAATAGAAAATGAATAATACTTTTAATAAAATAGAAAAATAAATAATACTTTTAATAAAAATAAATAAATAATACTTTTATAAATAATAGTTAATTTTTTTTTTTTTTGTTTATTGATAAAAATTTCAAAATTTTCAGAAAAGTTTCAATTATTTTTTCTGAAGGCAAATTTTTTTTTGTAAATTCTTTTACAGAAAACAATAAATACGAAAAATAATAGAAAATAAATAATACTTTTTTTGTTTATTGATAAAATTTCAAAATTTTCAAAAAATTTCGATTAAAAATTTTTTTGAAAGCAAGTTAATTTTTCTATAAATACTTTTACATGGAAATAATGGAAAATAAATAATCCTTTTTTTTTTTTGTTTATTGTTGAAATTTCAAAAATTTTTTTACATAATCTTTGTTTGTTGATATTTAATTGACTTTCCAAATTTTAAAATCATTATTTTGTTGATATTATTATGTTAAACAAAATGGTGATAATTAATACGGATCGATCGAATACATGATATTTTTTAAATTTATCAATTTCAATAACAAGCATACCATAAAAATATATCATACAATAAAATAATAGGGAGCTGTTTTATGGCATCTAGGATTTTTCATGTAATTAACCTATTTTTTCTATAACAACTTTTACATTGATTAATTTGAACTAATAGTAAAAAGCCAAGATTTGGCGCAAAATAATAATAATAAAAATATCAATTTAAGCAAAAACTAATCTTATTACCTGTATGTGATACACTGGCAACTGGCGTACCGATTATGAAGTACCAGGGGGGATACACCTTAAACCTCCTCATCTTAATTCATAGATATGATTTAGATTTTTATTGGCGGCTCAATTGTTAGTATAAAACTTTTGGTCTCTGGCAGTCCAATAAAATTCAGCTCTAGTAAAGTTGTCAAAATTAAAAGTCATAAAATCAAGTGCAGTGCATGTTGTCAAATGTAAAAAAATCCATGGCTTCACCTGACGAGCACAGAGAGCAGACATCATTAGTAGCTACACGAATGCGGTGCAAGGGCTTATTAAGAAAATCATGTCCTGTCGAGAGTCGGAAATTTGCTGTAAAAAAACTGCGCGGGGCAAGTCCATTGGGAGGTTTGGTTTGGTTTGTCGCTCTACGGTTATCTTGTGTACGCGTTAGGCTAAACTTAGGCCAACTACGGCCCGCGGACCAACTCTGGCCCCCCGGAAGGTTCTATCCGGCCCGCGGATAGAATTTTTAATTTGCCGGTCCGAGGCAAATTAAAAAAAGAAATATATAGCAGTTGTTTCTAAATATGCCAAAGTTAGAGTTTTATAAATCATTATCGAAAGTAAGTTTCCCAAATTTAATATCTTACGCCCAGAAAATTAGTGCTTAATTGCTTCATCTTATGTATGTGAACAAGTTTTTCGACTATGAACCTTAGAAAGAATTATTTCAGAAGTAGACTGATAGATGAGCATTTAGCCTCTTTCCTTAGAATTAGTACATTTCAATTCGAACCCCAATATAAGGAACTTTTAAAAATGAAATCGCAATTTCATTCATCTCATTAACATATTTAAATTGCAATACTTGTATATTGTTTTTAAAATTTTAGAAAAATTTATCTTGGCCCGCCAAACTTTTTTTTTTTCGATTTTGGCCCGCGACCGAAAAAGTTTGCCCATCCCTGGTTTAAACAGACCGGAACCTACAGTTTAAAGTGGTCCATTGGGAGTGGTGAGGAAACGAGTATTTTAACTAATAGTGAAAAAAGTCAAGATTCGCAAGATAATAATAATAATAAATTATCAATTTGAACAAAAAAATAATCTTATTACCTGTATGTGATACAAAAACTGGTCAGGGTCCAAACAGTTGTGATCTAGTCATTCATTTTTTGATGTAAGGATATGTATTGTAGGAATTGTAGGATCCATAGTAAGGATATCCGTATCCAAGGTAATTGAGGCCAACAGCGTTAGAGTAGTAGTCTGACAGAACGGGTGCAGCTGGTACACCTCGTGCAACTGGGGCAGCTGCAAAGGGAGCTCCTGGAACACCAGCAACAACTCGTGCAGCTACAGGAGCAGCAGCGTACGGAGCAGCTGCAGCGTATGGAGCCACGCCTCCTGCAACAAGAGGGGAGTAGGCCGCCGACCTAAGGCCTCCATAGGCATAGGCTGATGGATAGCCGTACAATGCCGAATAGGGGACATCGCCAAGGCTGGACGCTGCGCAGATCAGGGCTGCTAGGCAGATGAGAGATATCTGAAAATGATAAAGTTTGCTGATAAATAAGAAAACAAGGCACTATAACGAATTTACATTGCCTATAAGAGTCACGGCATTAGTAATTTACAATAGTTGTACAATAGGCAATAAAAATCTTATACAATAAAATAATAATAGCTCTTTGTCACCAAATTATAGTGTATGTTTTCCAGACAGTCATAATTTTCAATTAAATTGACCTTTTTTACGAGAATAGTAGACTTTCAAATGATCGATACCATTTGCCTCTCTGATATTGCTTGGTTAGCGTTCTGGCCTTTGGTACCACAGGCTTCAAGTTCGAAACCTGGATGTGATATGGATGTTTGTGAGTGATTCGGAATCCTTGTTAAACTGTAGGTTCCAGTTAGGGATTACGAATACCGGTATTTTGAGCCATTTGTATAATTTTGTAATACCGGTATTCACAAGTTTAAATACCTTTCTTTTTAGGTATTTACTAGAAATTTAGAATTCTTATCTATGAAAGAATTCTTATCTGTGAAATTCTTATTCAGAATTCTTATCTGTGAAAACAAGATAGTAGTCGTAAAGAAAGTTTGTAACATTTCGATATTTTTAAATTGGTGAGTTTGTTATTCACATTGTATTTGCATTTCATACTTTAGAGTTCAAAATATTTTTCAGATTTATTATATATACACTCATAAATAATACCCCATAATAATGAATAAGAATAACCTTAAAGAATATAAAAAGTCAGTTGATAATACTTCGGTTTGGTTTCATTATTTATATGATAAAAGAATAGGGTGGCATAATGTAAAAAATTTTCAAGAGTTATTAAAGTGAATGGAGGAAGTACAAGCGAACTCCATACACATTTAAAAATGAAACAGGATACAAATTTGTTAAAGAGGAAAGAATCTAATTGCGATGAAGATACAAACTTAAGCACAGTTTCTAAGCCCAAGACTTCAGGGATTTTAGAATATTTTGAAAAAAAAAAAAGATAATTTGGATGAAATTATAAGAAAATTACAGCATTAGATGGTTTGCCATGTCGAGATGCTGAAAGAGCGTTTTCGACAGCTGGTAACTTTTGCACAAAATTACGTTCCAGGCTTAATGATAGTACAATGGATGCATTATGTTTTTGAGATCACATTTCAAAATTTTTAATAGTACCACAGACTGAATAGTGATATTTACACTTTTTTGTGATTTAAATAAATAAGATATTCCTTTACTTTTCTGTTATTCTTTATATACTGTTATAATTTATAAATTACAAATTTTTTTTTTGTGTGATAGTTACATTCTCTAATAAAACTGGCAAATAAAACAAAAACACACATGTATTTTCTTTCTTTTTCTAAAATTTCTACTACCGGTATTAAAACCGGTATCAAGATCTAAAAAATACCGAATACCGGTATTGAGCCTTTGGTCCGATATTGCAATCCCTAGTCCCAGTCTAATTAGCCTAAAGTGTACACAAAATGACCATAGAGTGATAAGCCAAACCTTTAATATTGCCTAGAGGCCTGCTGGCCAATTGTCCGTGGTTTGATGGTTTGCTATCGCTCTGGCCGTTGGTACCACATGCTTCAGGTTTGAATTCTGGCTGTGGCATGGATGTTTGTTGGGGTTTCGGAATCCACGTTAAACTGTAGGTCCCAGTCTAATTAGCCTAAAGTTTACACAAAATGACCATAGAGTGACAAGCCAAACCTTTAATATTGCCTAGCGGCCTGTTGGCCTATTGGCTAACGCTCTGACCATTGGTACCATAGGCTTCAGGTTCGAATTCTGATTGTGGCATGGTTGTTTGTTAGGGGTTTCGGAATCCATGTTAAACTTCAAGTCCCTGTCTAATTAGCCTAAAGTGTGCTACTAATATTACCTATGATTCCTTTTTTTACTTTTGTGATTTTTTTTTTCAACAATGCTAACTTCAACAAATTTACAGGACCTTTTTCTAAATTTATAATGGATTTAAATAAAAAAAATTGCTTGAGATTTCATAAAAGTGTTGATAAGTTTTCTATATAAAGAAATGGCAACAGATTATAAATAGTATTTAGGTTTTATTGCCATGCATTAGGTCTTTTTGTTGTTAGTTACTTTATAACTCAATTCTACATGGTACATTAAAAATGGATGGTACAGAAATAAATCAATCCCATGACTGTTATAATAAATCTATATAATAATTTCTAATAAAGTATAATTATGTGTTCTAAGTTTCATTTAGTAACATTGAAGGGCTTAACTCTGGTGTGCTCGATGACACAGGTTTCAGGTTCGAGTCGCGGCGGTGCCATAAATGCTTGTAGTGGTTTGGAATCCACTTTAAGCTTTAGGACCGTGCCTAATTTGACTGTTAGGCGTAGCGTTGACAACCTTATCCCGTAAAATGTCAGCGTCACGGAGCCAAGTTAGACTTCTACCTACGGTACTCTAACAGAATTGCCCCCCCCTCCTTCCATGAGACCACATGGGTTCTCGAGTGTGGTCTAAATGTTGCTATCTACAAGTGGGATAAGAAACTACAGTAACACAAAAATTTCTTATTTCCGTAATCCTTACTATATAAGTTAAAAAAATAACACCCAACCGTTATGAACTGCATGGTTTGAGGCGGATAGTTGTATGGTAGAGGATCTTATTCACAGATGAGGTTACGTTTACACCTACGAAGCATTACTTGAGATTTCGAGATACGGTAAATCTGCCTACAAAACTGTAACAGGATTATACGAAGGTATACGTTTTTTGCGTTATGAGAAACCTGATTGTCTTTGAGAATTTTTCTTCGAGGTTTGGTTTGGTTCGTCACCCTGCGAGGTTGGTTTGGTTTGGTTCGTCGCTCTGCGAGGTTGGTTTGTCGCACTACTGTCATCTTGCGCACACGAGGGCTAAATAGACCGGGTCCTACAGTTTAAAATCCATGCTTCCGCCAGGATTTGAACCTGAAGCCTGTGGTACCAACTGCCAGAGCGCTAGCCAATTGGCCATCGGGCCGCCATTCTTCGAGGAGACAAGTATTACAGGGTATATTTGTCCAGATGATAGTTGCATGAAATTAAATTTGTAACCCGACGTTTCTCTAAACATTAAAATAATTACGTAGGCGGTTAATTTAACAATTATCTGCCATATTGTTGGATGTTATGGGTCAAATAATTTGTCATTGATATTGTAACCTTTCAGGATACACGATCTAACAACCAGTGACTTGAGTATATGTAAAGGACAAGTTATTCGTATCTGTCTTCACAGGACCTAAAGGAGTCCACTCAGTAAATCAGATTATGTTAGCAACAGATGTAGCATGCACTAGACCATGGGAGGACATAACCCAAATGATCTTGTGGGGGAATGCATTATAACTCCGGTGACCGCATATAAAATTATATATCCCCATATTAAATTTAGACTCACTATAGTCTTTTTTTTTTTGGAGTGAAAAATTGAAACATAATGAGTTATTATTTTGTGTGTTTACTATTATTCTTACATGTAAACATAGATAAAATAATAATAATGATACTAAATGCATGTTGTAAAGAAATACTATATATAAAACTAAAAAGGAAATATAAAAAAATATAAATATAAATGAAATAAAAAAATATCTATTTTACTAGTTTGCGCTAGAGTATTATTTTAAAATCAAAGTTAATTTTTTTTTCTCATAATTTTGACAGTTCATTTTTGTATATATGGATTCACAAATAATGTATTTTTCTAATACATTAGTTTTCACTACTTATGGCCGTTATGAAATAAATATATTTTGTAATAGTGTAGTAAATCTCACGGGCCGGAAAAATTTTCTAGGCGAGTGGCATGCGGGCCTGTGGGCCAATGGGGTTGGCCACTCCCTGAACTAGACTGTCATGCAGATGCCCGGTTTGTTACAGAAAGCATCTATACATATAGTGCATATGTATCTTGTGGCATATGCATCTGCGCCAAATCTTCACCATAAATAATTTAGTTCATGTTTAGTTTAATTCGTTACAATTAACAAATTAGAAATTTCATTTAATTTCTAAAATGAAATTTTTTCCTTATTAACAGTGTTTTATATAAGTTTTTACATCTTTACATTTTTTAAAATATTTTATATAGAGGAAATGACTTGCCATTAAAAAAAAAGTTGTCTTGTTAGTTAAAAGGTTTAAACTATTAATATTAAAAAACAACCAAATTTTGGATTAGAAAATGATTAAACTACAAATGTATTTTAATTATTAAATGTATTTTACTCAAAATGTATTTTTTTTAATTATTATTTTTTTTATCTAATTTTTCTATTATGCATAAAATTTACTTATTTTCATTAAATTGTATTTATAATTAAAATTTATATTAGAAATTATTATAATTTTTATTGCGAAAACTTAAGAATTATAAATTTTGTAGGAAATATTTTAACAAATTATTCTTATCAATTTTTTCTCGTATAAAATTAGTAATTTTTATTGATAAACAATATAAAAATCACTTTATAATACTTATTATTTAAAAGTATATATAAAATTAAGGATTTAATTGTTTATATTTAATGTATTATTCAAAAATTTTAGACATTATAGTAAATAATAGCAAAATAAATACTGTTAGTAATAATATATTAATTTTTATTGCGAAAATTTTTTTCTTGATAATTGAGTCGAAATTTTGAGAAAATTCATCGAAAATTAAACTTAAAAAATATTAAAGTACAGAAATCATTAATTTTCATAATGAAAGTATTATTTATCAATTATCGTTTTTTAAATTTAAAAATCACTTTTTCTACTTTTTACTGTTAGATAACCTGAAACTTAATCTAAATTATCATGTTTTAATCTAAGAAATTTGAATATACATTTTTAAAAATATGCTGAACTTATTTTTTTCTACAGTTAAATATTTTTTTTTATGTGAAAATTAATTTTAAAACAACCTAATTTTTCTACTAGTAAGTTTTCCTACTCGGCTTAAGCAAGTTATTTATGTTTTTATTTATTTATTTTCAGTACTTAAAAATTAAACATATCCTTTATCATATTCATAAAATGGTTTTTATTTTATTAAAAATAATTTTACTGCATCCTAATTTTCCTATGGTATGAAGCTGAAATCGTACTATTTTCCTACTCATTAGATATGAAGCTGAAATCATACTATCCTAATTTTCCTACTCAAGATATGAAGCTGAAATCATACTATCCTAATTTTCCTACTCATTAGGATATGAAGCTGAAATCATACTATCCTAATTTTCATACAGTCCTAAATTTTCCTACTCATTAGGATGAGCTAAAATCATACTATCCTAATTTTCCTACTCATTAGGATATGAAGCTAAAATCATACTATCCTAATTTTTCCTACTCATTAGGATATGAAGCTGAAATCATACTATTCTAATTTTCCTACTCATTAGGATATGAAGCTGAAATCAAAATCTAAAATTTTTCTACTCATTATCCTCAAATCATACTATCCTAATTTTCCTACTCATTAGGATATGAAGCTGAAATCATACCATCCTAATAGTACTTAGGAGCAACTAACAAATATACTTCGATTATGTATCAAACTAAATGAGTTCTTATTCCAATGATAATAAACAATTCAAGTTAAATTATCCTTCGTCTTAAGATGGATAAGATGGATTAATATGTCTTGTTAATTTTATTTCAGATTCTTAATTGATTAAGATTATTATCCACATACTAACTGGTTGCTAATTATTAGGTTTTGAACTGGTTAAAAACTGAAAAATTCAAATAAGAAATAAGCAGTTAAAGCTAAATTATCCTTCATATTAAGATGGCCTAATAAGTCTTGTTAATTTTATTTAAAACTTTTAAACGATTAAGATTATTATCAACATACTAACTGGTTGCTAGTTATTAAGTTTTAATTGGTTAAAAATTGCAAAGCTCAAATAAGAACTAAACAGTTAAGAAATAAACAGTTCAAGCTAAATTATCTTTCGTATTAAGATGGATTAATATATCTTGTTAAAATGGTTAAAAATTGCAAAGTTCAAATAAGAAATCAGTTATGAAATAAAACAGTTCGAGATAAATTATCCTTCATCTTAACATGGATTAATAAGTCTTGTTAATTTTTTTCAAATTCTTAACTGATTAAGATTATTATCAACATGCTAACTGGTTGCAGGTTTTAATTGGTTAAAAAAAAGCTCAAATAAGAACTAAACAGTTAAGAAATAAAAGTTCAAGCTAAATTATCTTTCGTATTAAGATGGATTAATATATCTTGTTAATTTTAATTGGTTAAAAATTGCAAAGTTTAAATAAAAACTAAACAATTTAAACAGCTCAAATTAAATTATCCTTCTTCTTAAGATGGATTAATATGTCTTGTTAATTCTTTTTCAAATTCTTAACTGATTAAGATTATTATCAACATGCTAACTGGTTGCTAATTATTAGGTTTTAATTGGTTAAAAATTGCAAAGCTCAAATAAGAACTAAACAGTTAAGAAATACACAGTTCAAGCTAAATTATCTTCCGTCTTAAAATGGATTAATATGTCTTATTAATTTTAATTGGCTAAAAATTGCAAAGTTCGACTAAGAAATAAACAGTTCGACCTAAATTATCTTTCGTCTTAAGATGGATTAATATGTCTTGTTAATCTAAAAAAAAATTATTTAAAATTAATTAATTTGTCTCGCTA
Source organism: Caerostris extrusa (assembly GCA_021605095.1). NCBI lineage: Eukaryota > Metazoa > Arthropoda > Arachnida > Araneae > Araneidae > Caerostris > Caerostris extrusa. The sequence continues at coordinate 35,340 of BPLR01001538.1, forward strand.
AAAATTGCAAAGTTCAAATAAGAACTAAACTGTCAAGAAATAAGCAGTTTGCAAATTATCTGTCGTCTTGAGATGGATTCATATATCTTGTTAATTTTATCTCAAATTCTTAAATGAGGAATATTATTATCAATATACAAACTGGTTGCTATTTATTAAGTTAAAACTGGTTAAAAATTGCAAAGTTCATTAGAAAATTGGAAATATTCTTTGTCTATGGAAATAGTATCATGCCAACTTACCAATCCGTTCATGATTGTTGAAAAAGTGTACAACTCCTGCTGCTGCTAAATGAAATTTAGTTGTGAGATGCCCAAAATCTGTGGCCAGCTTATATAGGACAGACCATCCACCCCCATTCCTCAATGAGGACCATATCTCTCGTGGCTGAACAATTCAAAATATTTCCTGCCTGCAATTTTTATTTTTGCCTCGCCAATCCTTGAATCCAAATCTCTCCTCATCTAGTGATGGAGGTTGACACGCCAGGGTCAAGTGGGCCATAAAGCGTGCCAACTCCATAAACGGTTTCCGATTTTTATTTGTTCCCATCCCCATTTGGCGAGCACCACCTGTTCTGCAGAAGATGGGGACACAACTCATTCGGGGAATGGCTTTTTGGGTATCCCACTTTTGACACCAGAACAATGGCGAGACGGTGGCTGTGGCGAAAGCGAGCCTCGAAAGCTCTGAGGCGCGAACTGGTGAACGATCACTTCATCTTCCCGAGATGTAACAAGTAATGTGAGACGATTCGAGTGTTTTGCATTCCACCGGTTATTGACTTGGCTTTCCCTTTTTTGTTCTTTTTACAATTCTTTTTTTTTTTCCCTTTACGGTGCTATTTTTCGGTAGAGTGATATTAGCATGCCTCTGATTAATCCAAAACGTGCTGACATGTAGACATAAATTTTAAGCGCAAAAATGTTAAGAGCAAGGTTGCAGCAATTCAAGGATCTTCTTGTTCTTCTTTTATTTTTTATGTTCCAAGTTCAAAGATAGAATAATTGTTAATTCAGCAGACTGGTCTCATTATGACGACTTTGGATCAGTTGATACAGTTTTATAATCTGGTAACGTAAAACAAGATATTTTCGATACATCGTGGTATAAAAATAACCTATCATTGATGAATTTTATAACTGGCAACGTAAAAAAAAAAAATATACATCTGGTATAAAAATAACCTACTATTAATAAAAAGATTTTATAATAACTGGTTACGTAAATCAAAATGATTTTTGATATATAGTGTTATGAAAACTATCATTCATAAAATGAATGAATTTATAAATGATGGAATAAAAGATTTTTGATACATCGTTGTATAAAAATAAGTTTTAATTGATAAAATAAATTTTATAACTGGTAAAAACCAAAAAGTTCAGATACATCGTTGTATAAAAATAACCTATCTAACTAATTATTATTTTATCGTTGATAAAATAATAATTTTATAAATGGTAACTAATCAAAAGAATTTCGATACAACTTGGTATAAAAATAACCTATCATTGATAAAATGATAATTTTATAACTGGTAACGTAAAATAGAAGAATTTCCATACATCGTGGTATAAAAATAAATGATAAAATTTGGGCTTTATTTTCCTATATCGTGTTAGAAAAATATGCTACCATTGATAAAATGATGAATTTTATAACTAAAAGTAAAACAAAAGATTTTCGACATCGTTGCATAAAAATAATCTATCATTGTTAAAGTGATGAATTTCATAACTGGCAACATAAAACAGATATTTTTCGATACATCATCCTTTCATCCACCATTGATAAAAATGATGAATTTTTAACTGGTAATGTAAGTCAAGATATTTTCGATACATCGTGATATAAAAAATAACCTATCATTGATAAGATGACGAATTTTATAACTGGTAACATTTTTTGTTCCAATGCAGCTGGCAAACACTTTAGACAGCTTGGTGGATGCCTAAGCGCTGCACAGACGTTACTCACTTTGCATTACCCAGGGGGTGCAATAGTTGTTTTCAATAGGACCCCAATAGTCGCTTGCATTGCAGTCTCTGGAAACTTTTAAAATTATAGGCCCATAATTACATCAAAAGTTTTACATCGTTTTATAAAAATAACTATCGTTATAATGATTACACTTATAACTGGTAACGTAAAATAAGACATTTTCGAAAGATTACACTCAGTACTTATTGGCTAATGATTGTCAAAACAAAGGAGTCAGAAAGGGTAGGGAGGCTCAAATTTTAAACTAATACTGGTGGTGGCACTGTTTACTGAAATGGAAACTCGATGGGGACCTATAAACTGATTTCCGGCTTTTGGCACTGTTTATGGGGTTGAGAAATGGCATTGTGATCCACCATTGTGATACACATAAAATGAAGCACTGTTTATTGAGAATGGCATTGTTGAGAACTACGGTGGCACTGTTTTAAAATTTATATACTCATTGATGATTTCAAAAGTTAATGCGTTTTCCAATTACAATATGCAAAATGAAAATTTCCCCTAATGGCTTTCCTTCCCTTGGAATTGTTAATTCTATATATTGAATGGAATATCATTTTATGATGTGAAAAGACATATTAGACTCGCTTTATTATAATTCTCGATCAACCACTAAAATTTTATTATTAATCGTATAAAAAAAAGAAGGAAAATCGAAATGCATTGTTTAAAAACATTTTTCATTTATGTTATCCATTGTCAGCTTATTTATCGATTGCCTTAAAGGTCAAACTTCGGACAGTTATTAATCGATAAGTCCCCAACAATGCAAGTGAATTATCGTTAACATATTTAAAACTCACTTTATTATGACTTGGTAATTGGTAAGAAACCATAATAAATATAAAAAATTAGCACTTCAACAATATGACTGCTAGAAAGTGATAAATCGAAGAAATGTGTATTAACTAAACAATTTTCAATGATATCATTTAGATGAAGATTAATTATTTATAAAGAAACAAATCAACAAAATTATCAAAAACATAAATGATAAAAAGATTACCATAAGGATTATAAAAAAGTAAAATTTCCAAAAGTAAGATACTTAAACAAAATTACCTTAAACATGACAGTAAAAATAATAATATCATTACAATGAAGAATAAGAGCAAAATTACCATAATAGGATAAAATAATAAAAACAGAATTTTAAATGAGGGATAATTATAATGGAATTACCATAAATAGGAAAATAAAACATTGACGATTGTTATATATATATATATTATATTGAATTACCATAATCGAATAATTATACTAGAGTTATCATAATTTTGAATAATTATGCTAGAGTTATTGCAATCATGAATATTAAGAACAAAGTTTAAAATGAAGGATAATTTTAACAGAATTACCATAAATGGGATAGTATAACAGAATTACCATAAACATGTATAATTATTAGAGTGAGTTATAGAGTTAGAGGGAGCATTAGTGATAGAGTTACCATAATAAGAACAGAATTAACAACAGCCTGAATAAGAACAGAATTAACATCAGTCTGAATATGAACAGAATTACCATAAGCATGATCAAATACCATAAACATAAATTATTATTATAAGCCTGAAGAATTACCAAAAGCATAAATAATAAGAGTAGAATTGCCGTAAATATAATTGTTGTAACGTGAGCATAGAGTAGGAAATCCGAGGCGCATTGAAGACAATAGGATAAAATTATGCACTTGAACTCATTATAATACAGATAAGTGACTTGTCTGTGGAATTTTCTTCCAAAACGACTGCAATCTAGAGCAGGGATGGGCATACTTTTTCGGTCGCGGTCAAAAATCAGAAAAAAAAAAAAAAAAAAAAAGGTTTGGCGGGCCAAGATAAATTTTTCTAAAATTTTAAGAACAATATACAAATATTACAATTCATATATGATAATGAGATGAATGAAATTGCGATTCGATTTCATTTTTTAAAAGTTCCTTGTGTTAAGGTTCCAAGTTAGATATAGTGATTCTAAGGAACGAGCCTAAATGCTCATCTGCCAGTCTACTTCTGAAATAATTCTTTCCAAGATTCATAGTTGAAAACACTTGTTCACACATATAAGATGAAGCAAACACAGCACTGATTTTCTGGCCGTGAGATATTGAATTTGGGAAACTACTTTCGATATTGATTTGTAAAACTCTAACTTTGGCATATTTAGAAACAACTGCTTGAGATCCCACTTTCCTTTAACACTTTACCGATTGAAAGCTGTCTGTGCTTGCTATTTCCGTCGATTTATGTTTTGTAGAACAAAAATAAATAAAGTAAAAAGATCATCAGTCCTTTGATTAAATATGATTTTTTCTTCCTTTTTTTCAAAGTAGAAAAGGAAATGGATATATTTATATATTATAAATATATATTTCTTTTAATTTACCTTTGGACGAGCAAATTAAAATTCTATCCGCGGGCCCGGATAGAATTTTCCGATGGGCCAGAGATGCCCGCGGCCTGTAGTTTGCCCATCCTTGATCTACAGTGTGTTAAGTGAACCATAAAACTATGGTTCCTTTACAGAAACTTTGCTATCTTGATTTAACCTTTTTGAAGTTCTATGGGAAGAATTCGGTAATTTCTTTAAAATCTATGACACAATAAACAAAATAAAGTTAAGAATTATTATACAGGATTGCAGAGTAAAATTACTCCAGAAGAAAAGTGAATTTAATCTTATTCAATAAGCAAAGGTTATTGAATAATAAAATAATTCCTTTGACGTTAATTCTCTGCCTTGGGGCCTGAATGGCAGAGTGGCTAGCGTTCTGGCACTCGGTACCACAGGTTTCGGGTTCGAGTCCCGGCGATGCCATGGATGTGTGTAGTGGTTCGGAATCCACTTTAAACAGTAGGCCGCGGTCTAATATGAGCGTTGCGGGGGCATTGATACTCCGTGGCTTATCTTCAAGTTACACGCGCCCTCTAGGTAATGCAAAGAGAGTAACGTCTGTGCAGCGTTTGCCTTAAGGCATCTAAGACGTCCATGTCTGTTTGCCAGCTGCATTGGAAAAAAAAATTCTGCCTTGCATCATAAACCTACAGAAATGTTTTTGCGTAACATTTGATTCGTTATTGGTTATGATTACAATTTACGAAATCAGTTAGTTAATTAGTTTTAGGTTATCTAAATATTTAAATAAAGAATATTATATAGAGTTTTCAACCATATTTAAGTTTATATCGTTCTTTCTAATTGTATAATTTGAGTGTCATCTCGCACTTTATTTTAATCACTATATAATACATATTTATAGCAATTTAATAATAAGAACAGAATTACCATAAGTAAGATGAAAACCATAAACATAAATAATAAGAAAAGAATTACTTTAAATCTAAAGAATTAACAGAAACATAAATAATAAGAACAGAATTACTATAAGCCAGAAGAATTCCCAAAAACATAAGAACATAATTACTATAAGCATGATCGAATACCATAAGTATAAATAACAAGAACAGAATTACCATAATCATAAATTATAAGGACAGAATTATTATAAGCCAGAAGAATTCCCAAAAACATAAGAACATAATTATTATAAGCATGATCGAATACCATAAGTATAAATAACAAGAACAGAATTACCATAATCATAAATAATAAGGACAGAATTACTATAAGCCAGAAGAATTCCAAAAAAAAAACATAAGAACATAATTATTATAAGCATGATCGAATACCATAAGTATAAATAACAAGAACAGAATTTCCATAATCATAAATTATAAGGACAGAATTACTATAAGCCAGAAGAATTCCCAAAAAACATAACAACCTAATTATTATAAGCATGATCGAAAACCATAAGTATAAATAACAAGAACAGAATTACCATAATCATAAATAATAAGGACAGAATTACTATAAGCCAGAAGAATTCCCAAAAAAACATAACAACCTAATTATTATAAGCATGATCGAATACCATAAGTATAAATAACAAGAACAGAATTTCCATAATCATAAATTATAAGGACAGAATTACTATAAGCCAGAAGAATTCCCCAAAACATAACAACCTAATTATTATAAGCATGATCGAATACCATAAGTATAAATAACAAGAACAGAATTACCATAATCATAAATTATAAGGGCAGAATTACTATAAGCCAAGAAGAATTCCCCAAAAAACATAACAACCTATTTATTATAAGCATGATCGAATACCATAAGTATAAATAACAAGAACAGAATTACCATAATCATAAATAATAAGGACAGAATTACTATAAGCCAGAAGAATTCCCAAAAAACATAAGAACATAATTATTATAAGCATGATCGAATACCATAAGTATGAACATATCAAGAACAGAATTACCATAATCATAAATTATAAGGACATAATTACTATAAGTGAAGAATTACCAAAAACAAAACAAAAAACAATAATAATAACAGAATTAGCATAAATATAATAGTAGGAATGGGGTAGTATATAGAATATGTTAATGATATTACTACATTTTAATTTTACATCTGTATGATCGTTAATAAGTAGATAGCTAAACATAATGTCAAAGTATAAGTTTATAAACCAATACATTTGGATAATTAAATTTATCATTAAATCACGCCGAATCATATGTGTTAACAATCTTTCTTCGTTTTATTCTAGTAGGCTTAGCAACGAGATTGAAATATTGTAGGTCAAGAAATATTGTACGAATGACAGAAATAATGTAGGCCAGTTCTTGAATTTAGGATCCCTGTCACCAGTGGTAGGTGTAAAAAAGAGTATGGGGAGGCGCGTGAGAAAAATTTAGAAAATTGTCCCTTTTTATTTTTGAGTTAAAGTTAACTTTTTAAACTTTTTATTATTAATTTAGCTTCTTTTTAATTTCTTTTTACAAATCTGTTAATTTTAATTTCAATTTTTAGTTCTTATGATTGTTTACTCATAATTTTCTCAAAAGATAGTTTATTTACATTTATATAATAAAATACAGACCATGCAATGTTTATTAATTTATTTTTGCGCATCAATGATTGGGAACGTTGGAAATTTTATATTTCAAAAGTAATATTTGGAAATTTTATATTTGAAAAGTGGCAGTTTCGGAAATTTCATATTTGAAAGCGGTTATTGAAAATTTTATACTTGAAAAGTAATTATAGTTGTTGGAAATATTTGATAGTTGGAAATTTTATATTTGATAAGTGGTAATTGGAAATTTTATATTTGAAAATAACAGTTGAAAATTTCATATTTCATAAGTGGTAATTGGAAATTTTATATTTAGAAAATAACAGTTGGAAATTTCAAATTTGAAAGGTGGTAATTAGAAATTTTATATTTGAAAAGTAGCAATTTGATAGTTGGAAATTTTATATTTGATAAGTGGTAATTGAAAATTTTATATTTGATAAGTTGTAATTGGAAATTTTATATTTGAAAAATAACAGTTGAAAATTTCATATTTCATAAGTGGTAATTGGAAATTTTATATTTAGAAAATAACAGTTGGAAATTTCAAATTTGAAAGGTGGTAATTAGAAATTTTATATTTGAAAAGTAGCAGTTGGAAATTTCATATTTGAAAGCGGTTATTGAAAATTTTATACTTGAAAAGTAATTATAGTTGTTGGAAATATTTGATAGTTGGAAAATTTATATTTGATAAGTGGTAATTGGAAATTTTATATTTGAAAAATGACAGTTGAAAATTTCATATTTCATAAGTGGTAATTGGAAATTTTTATATTTAGAAAAGAACAGTTGGAAATTTCAAATTTGAAAGGTGGTAATTAGAAATTTTATATTTGAAAAGTAGCAGTTGGAAATTTCATATTTGAAAGCGGTTATTGAAAATTTTATACTTGAAAAGTAATTATAGTTGTTGGAAATATTTGATAGTTGGAAATTTTATATTCGATAAGTGGTAATTGGAAATTTTATATTTGATAAGTGGTAATTGGAAATTTTATATTTGAAAAATAACAGTTGAAAATTTCATATTTCATAAGTGGTAATTGGAAATTTTATATTTAGAAAATAACAGTTGGAAATTTCAAATTTGAAAGGTGGTAATTAGAAATTTTATATTTGAAAAGTAGCAGTTGGAAATTTCATATTTGAAAGCGGTTATTGAAAATTTTATACTTGAAAAGTAATTATAGTTGTTGGAAATATTTGATAATTGGAAATTTTATATTTGATAAGTGGTAATTGGAAATTTTATATTTGAAAAATAACAGTTGAAAATTTCATATTTCATAAGTGGTAATTGGAAATTTTATATTTAGAAAATAACAGTTGGAAATTTCAAATTTGAAAGTGGTAATTGGTAATTTTAGAAATTTATATTTGAAAAGTAGCAGTTGGAAATTTCATATTTGAAAGCGGTTATTGAAAATTTTATACTTGAAAAGTAATTATAGTTGTTGGAAATATTTGATAATTGGAAATTTTATATTTGATAAGTGGTAATTGGAAATTTTATATTTGATAAGTGGTAATTGGAAATTTTATATTTGAAAAATAACTTGAAAATTTATATTTCATAAGTGGTAATTGGAAATTTTATATTTAGAAAATAACAGTAGGAAATTTCAAATTTGAAAGGTGGTAATTAGAAATTTTATATTTGAAAAGTAGCAGTTGGAAATTTCATATTTGAAAGCGGTTATTGAAAATTTTATACTTGAAAAGTAATTATAGTTGTTGGAAATATTTGATAGTTGGAAATTTTATATTTGATAAGTGGTAATTGGAAATTTTATATTTGAAAATGACAGTTGAAAATTTCATATTTCATAAGTGGTAATTGGAAATTTTATATTTAGAAAATAACAGTTGGAAATTTCAAATTTGAAAGGTGGTAATTAGAAATTTTATATTTGAAAAGTAGCAGTTGGAAATTTCATATTTGAAAGCGGTTATTGAAAATTTTATACTTGAAAAGTAATTATAGTTGTTGGAAATATTTGATAATTGGAAATTTTATATTTGATAAGTGGTAATTGAAATTTTATATTTGATAAGTGGTAATTGGAAATTTTATATTTGAAAAATAACTTGAAAATTTTATATTTCATAAGTGGTAATTGGAAATTTTATATTTAGAAAATAACAGTAGGAAATTTCAAATTTGAAAGGTGGTAATTAGAAATTTTATATTTGAAAAGTAGCAGTTGGAAATTTCATATTTGAAAGCGGTTATTGAAAATTTTATACTTGAAAAGTAATTATAGTTGTTGGAAATATTTGATAGTTGGAAATTTTATATTTGATAAGTGGTAATTGGAAATTTTATATTTGAAAAATGACAGTTGAAAATTTCATATTTCATAAGTGGTAATTGGAAATTTTATATTTAGAAAATAACAGTTGGAAATTTCAAATTTGAAAGGTGGTAATTAGAAATTTTATATTTGAAAAGTAGCAGTTGGAAATTTCATATTTGAAAGCGGTTATTGAAAATTTTATACTTGAAAAGTAATTATAGTTGTTGGAAATATTTGATAATTGGAAATTTTATATTTGATAAGTGGTAATTGGAAATTTTATATTTGATAAGTGGTAATTGGAAATTTTATATTTGATAAGTGGTAATTGGAAATTTTATATTTGAAAAATAACTTGAAAATTTTATATTTCATAAGTGGTAATTGGAAATTTTATATTTAGAAAATAACAGTAGGAAATTTCAAATTTGAAAGGTGGTAATTAGAAATTTTATATTTGAAAAGTAGCAGTTGGAAATTTCATATTTGAAAGCGGTTATTGAAAATTTTATACTTGAAAAGTAATTATAGTTGTTGGAAATATTTGATAGTTGGAAATTTTATATTTGATAAGTGGTAATTGGAAATTTTATATTTGAAAAATGACAGTTGAAAATTTCATATTTCATAAGTGGTAATTGGAAATTTTATATTTAGAAAATAGCAGTAGGAAATTTCAAATTTGAAAGGTGGTAATAAGAAATTTTATATTTGAAAAGTAGCAGTTGGAAATTTCATATTTGAAAAGTCGTAATTGGAAATTTTAAATTTGAAAAGTGGGGGGTTTGTAATGTATTTTGTGATAACGAACCTCTGCTATTGGAATGACTTGAATTAACATTTTGATGAACTTTTTGAAGCTGTAAATAGTTCCCCAAATATAATTTAGGCATTAAATATCAATTCATAAATACATTTTCTACTTTCACTAATCTTGTTGCTTTTGAAATTGATTTTGCTCCGTATAACAAGATCAACACCATTACAGATTTTTGAAAATAGTTAATAAATATTTCAACTTATCCCTTTCATATCTGTCTTTGCATGCATTTTTCACATTTCAAATTCCATGACACAGAAATTAACATTGTCTTTCTGTTGCATATTGTCTTCGATCGCTTTATTCATCTTTTCAAATACAAATAATTTCAATAAGTTGACTCATCTTTAAAAAATATGCGATACAAATTAATTTATTTAAAAAAAAAAAAAAAAAAAAAACAATTCGGAGATAGAAGTCAGAAGTGTAAGCAGCGGAACAAATTTCGATATCTGCCACATTCGCCAACGATTCATCAATCTCATTGCAAGGTAGAAAATTCAGAATTCAAATTAATATTTCTTTTTTCTCTCTCTTTCTAAACGAGATGTATTCCAAAACCCCGTTTTCGAAAAAGACATGCTTTATGGCAGACTTGACCCTGGCTTGTCAACTTCCGTGGTTGGAAATATAGAGAATTTTGACTGAAGGATTGACTTAACCGATAAATAAAAAAGAAATAACTGGAAAAATATTTCGAATTGTTTAAATATGTAAGAACCTATTTTAGGTTCTGATTCAGCAAGAGAAAAGTGTAGGACTATATAAGTCGAGAATATTTCTGGTAGCATCACACTTGTTCTTGAGTGATCAACTAGTAAGTGTTTGTAGGCTCTAAGGCTAGCACATTTTACAAGAATGATGAATTCTATGGTAAGTATCTTGCTGTTTGCTATTAGAAAATTTATATGGATATCTACTGAGTAGTTTAGTACAAACTTTCTTCTAGTAATTTTTAAATACTATAAATGATTACTTCTTGTTATGCAGTTGAGAACTACTTTGAATGACTTTTGCGTTTTGCTACTAGAACACTTGTATGAATATCTACTGAGTAGTTTACGAATTTGTTTCTAGTAATTTTTAAAATACTATAAAAGGTTACTTCCAATAATTACTTCTTACACTTAATTTGAATGAACCTTGCTTTCTGCTATTAGAAATCTACTGAGTAGTTTATAAACTTGCTTCTTGTAATTTTAAAATACTGTAAATGATTATATCTTGCTATTCAGTTAAGAACTAATTTGAATGATTCTTGTCTTTTGCTACAAGAAAATTTACTGAGAATTACTTTACTACTACTATGAATATTTTCTGAGTAGTTTATGAACTTGCTTCTAGCAATTTCAAAATACTGTACATGATTACCTCTTGTTATTCAGTTAAGAACTAATTTGAATGAATCCTGATTTCTGCTACAAGGAAACTTGTATGAATATCTACTGAATAGTTTACGAACTTGCTTCTAGGAGTTTTTAAAATACTATAAATAATTACGTCTTGTTATTCAGTTAAAAACTAATTTGAATGACTTTTGCTTTCTGCTACTAAAATACTTGTACGAAATCTACTGAGTAGTTCACGAACTTGCTTCTAGTCATTTTAAAATACTGTAAATGGTAGTAAGTAAGTAAGTAAGTAAGTAATTCAGTAATTAAATAATTACCTGTTGTTATTCAGTTAAGGACTAATTTGAATGACTCTTGCTTTCTGCTACTGGAAAACTTGTATAAATATCTACTGAGTAAATAATTGCATTTATTAATTTAAAAATACTGTAAATAGTTAACCTCTATTAATTTAAAAATACTGTAAATAATTATTTCTTGTTGTCCAGTAAAAAACTAATTTGAATGATTCCTGCTTTCTACTACTAGAAAACTTGTGGGAATAACTACTGAGTAGTTTACAAACTTGCTTCTATTAATTTAAAAATACTGTAAATAATTACATCTTGTTATTCAGTTAAGCACTAATTTGAATGACTCTTGTTTCTGCTACTGGAAAAATTGTATAAATATTTACTGAGTAAATAATTACCTCTATTAATTTAAAAATACCGTAAATAATTACCTTTTTTATTCAATTAAGAACTAATTTCAATGACTCTTGCTTTCTGCTGTTAGAAAAATTGTAAGAATATCTACTGAGTAGTTTACGGACTTGCTTCTAGTAATTTAAAAATTTTGTAAATGATTACCACTTGTTATTCAATTGAGAACTAATTTGAACCACTCGATTTTATTTGAAGTCTTAGAACTTTTTTTTTTTTTAACAACTAGAGAAAGAAAATTTTGAAGCCGGAAAGGCATTCTGAGTTGCTTCTAAAAAACAATTGAACAAAAAAAAAAAAAAAAAAAAAAAAAAACAATTCAAATTAAAGAAAAAAATTTTTTTAATAAAATAAATTAAATTAAGTATTTTAATAATCAATTTTTTTTACAATTGTCTTTAATTTCAATTGTCTTTCACAATTGTCTCTAATTTCAATTGTCTTTTACAATTGTCTCTAATTTCAATTGCTTTCACAATTGTCTTAAAAACAATTTTTTTACAGTTGTTTTTTGGAAGAGAGCAAATATTTCAAAAGTCGATTTATAAAGGCAATGACTATTCAAGTTGATTATAATTTATATTGAATACGGAAATTAAATATCTTTATTGGATACGATACCAGAATATCCTTTTATCATTTCAGTATTTTAAATCATTAAAATTTTAATAATTAAATATTTTTTACGTAACTATTATCATGAAACGTCTTACTATAATATTTATTTTACTATATTCGGTTTTGTCATAAGCAAATAAAAAAATGAATATGAAAATAGAATTAATTTAAAAAGAAATTTATGCTTAAAATTTTGAGACCCTATACTTACGAAATTATATTTTTACAGATCTCAATCGTCTGCTTAGTTGTCCTGGCTTGCACAGCAGTCAGTGCTGGACCCCTGTACCCCTACGGATCACCTTACTACGGAGCCTATGGTGCCTATGCACCCTACGTTCCTAGAGTTGCTCCCTATGCCGCTGCAGTACCAGCTGCAGTTCCAGCAGCCCCTGTAGCACCAGCACTTCCAGCTGCTCCCGTAGCTCCTGCAGCTGCCTTGGCAGATTACTATGCATACGCTAGAGCTGCCAGTATCAACTACTTAGGATATCCTTATTACGGAGCTTACGGGACCTACGGAGCCTATGGAGCCTACCCCTACCTCAAGAAATGAATGGCTTGACGACTGTTTGAATCATATACAGGTAAGAAATTTAAAATTTTTTTTATTGGGACATATTGGGTTTATGATAACAGTGTTTTGAAGTTTAATTACTACTAGCTTTATGAATTTTCAATATAGGATTGATTATGAATGAGTTAGAGAGCGATTTCTCTCCCTTGCATAATTGCAATGTATAATAATGAAAGCAATTAAATGATTTTCATAGTACTGTGAAGAGGCAGTAAAAAGAATTATTTGTAGGATATACTTTATTTATCATGGACCTGAAAGGCCTAGTGTCTGGCTCTCGGTGCCATGGATTTCGAGGACGAGTCCCGGAGGTGACATGAGTGTTTGTAGTGGTTTGGAATCCACTTTAAGCTGTAGATCTCGGTCTCATATGACTGTAAGCGCGTCACGAAGCCAAGTCAGACTTCTAGCTACGGGTACTCCACCGCAACGGAAGCTGCTCTCTTTCACTCCATCCATGAGTAGATTATTCATGTCCCTCCTGGACTGTAGGACATTGAGGATTATTCTCATTAGTCACTTTATTTATTATAGTTAAATATATTTCTTTTTGTTACATTGTCTTCCAAATTTGTATTAGAGAAATATGGGAACATCTTCGTCATAAATTGTTTTTATTAATGGTATAAGATATAAATTAATTTACTGATTATAAAATAAGCAAAGTGGTAAGGCTTGATGGACGAGTGACTAGCGCTCCGTCTCGGGGTACCACAAGGTTCGAATCTCAGTGGTGCAATGGATGTTTGTAGTGGTTCGTAATACCCCTTAAGCCGTATGCCCGGTCTAATATGACTGTAAAGTGTTAGATGTAGTACTAACAGCCTTTCTTTGTAAAAAGAAACATCTCATGTTTCATAATTTGTTAGCAGGCAGACAGCCTTGGTCCACCATGTTGCTATTGCGCCATTGAAGAAATTAACAATAACGAGGCCATTTTAATTACTACGGAAGTGGTGTGATTGTAAAATATTAAAAAAAAAAAATATAAAATATTAAAAATCAAAATGAACTAGTGCAAGATGTTTATATAAGATTCAGTAATTTTGTGTCATGCTAAGAATTCTTCACTATGTACCTTATATCTCCTTTAAAGACACTTTCTTGTCAAAACTCCCAAAATCGAGTCATCCTGAAAGTTCAGTTGCATTGTTGCATAAACAATAAATTCTTTTATCACGTAAGATTCTATAATACTTTCCATCACAAACTTATGCTATTGGTGAAACTATGAATACTTCATAGTTCTTGGAAGCTCTCAAACAAATGTGTCTGAAACCACATTGGACAGTGGTTAGATATAAATTATGTTAGCAAAATTTGTTGCTATTATTTATTATTATTAGTTCAAAACTATTATTTTCTTAAAATATTTCTACAATTTAAGTGCAAATTAATTCATTTTAAAATAATCCATCATTCATTTTAAAATGATCTAAAATCATTAATCAATTTTTAAAAAAAAAAAATGTTACTATTATTCATAAGGCTTATTGATTTTTTAAATAAATTTTCAAAAAATTATATATTTTTAAATTAATTTTTTGGAAATACATTTTTAAAATAATAATATTTTTTTATTTTTTATTTACAGGGTTGTTCTTCGTTTATGAAAAAACCATACCTTCTCTAAGTGCGGTTTTGGAAGATCTCTGAGAATCAGCCTTTATCATGATTTTAAATGAGTTGTGTATGATTTGAGGCCAAATAAATGAATTTTTAAGCAAAATTTCGTTCTTTGTTTAATTGCATTCTTCTACATTCTACATCACCGATTAATTTTAATTAATTTATAATTAGAAAGAGACAAAAAGAAAAGACAAAGGAAAATAAAATAAAATACCGTACCAAAATTAAATTATTTGAAGGGGTTAAAATATGTTGCATATGTATAGGCTACTACTACTACTATTACTACACCACATCACACCACACCACATCACTGTGCCTAGATCAATGTGCCTAGACATCACTGTGTCACTATGCCTAGAGCTGAGAATTGCACCTTTACTGTTTGGGAATGATGGGGATGAGAAGTCTGATTGGGCTCTGTGACGCTCTACAGTTATATGAGACCGGGACCTACGGCCTAAAGTGGATTCCGAACCACTACAAACGTCCAAAGCACCACTGAAACTCGAACCCGAAATCTGTGGCATCAGACACTCGGCTATTCAGGCCCACTGCATATGTATAGAAACGGAAAGATTAAAAATTTTGGAGTGGTTTAGTGTTTTACTCAGTCGATAGAGCTGCATATAGAGAATCAATCAATAAGGTATTGTCCATCTTTCATTATGCCGTTATTTGACTTGCCAATAATTGGCTACTGTTTCCTAATTGATCAAATTTCTGCTCAAACTCTCTTCAATTGTAGAGTTAGATCAGCGAGATCGTCTAACAGCTTCTATCAGACCGAAGTATGTTATATTGGAAAGAGATCTAGCGATCTAGCTGGCCAGAAAATCTACACATCTAGTTGAAATATAAGTTCGATGGAGAGGATGGGAAGCTGGGAAAGTAAAAGAAATGTCACTGGAAGCAGAATATCGTCAGCATGTAAGTGTGTTTTAGATGACAACAACGGGAGTTATTTTGCTCCCTAACTATAACTCTCGATTATCGGGTTCTATCGCAGTCAAATTAGTTACCCCTACTGTTCTGGACGTTTCTAGACATATTTTAACTTCAGTTCGAAGATAGAACCCTCGCCCAAAACAATTTTAGTCAATGCGATTCCAAGAACATTTTTTAGTTTTTGTTTTACTGTCTATATCCGATAATAAAAATGTTTAATTACTTCAAATTAATTTCTTTTTCTTTGAGATACAGAAATAAGAAAAACTGATATACTTTATCAATTAATCACTAAATACATTGCATATTTTAAGTGTATAAGTTATCTTAGTCACTAATTTAATAATCACTAATTTTATAAAATAACTTCCTCAATTCTACTAACTATTGTTACCTACTAGATGATACGAACAACGGCGACCGGCTATATAAAATAAAGTAGTTGTTTTTTGGGAAAATTTTTTTAGGAATAAATATTAATGAAAGGTGTAAATTTTTGTTTGGCAAATTATAAAGAAAAAAATTATCCAAATATTTATGAAAAATAATTTTCAAGGAAACCAAAATATATTTTTAAAAAATCACATAAACTCCAAGCATTTATTGTTTTAATATCAAGAAAACTATGAAAATAAATAAAACTTATTGATCTCGTTACTAGAGGGCAATACAAAATAAAGTTTTTGTTTAATGTTGTTGTGACAAATCTTCAGTGTCCGGCATACCATGAGTAATCAGTTTACTCACGGTTGGAGGAAAAAGAGGGCAACTTCTGTTGTGATGGAGCACCCCTAGGTCGAAGTCTGGCTTGACTTCCGAAGGAGGGCAGTGCCTTTCGGGAGGACTTTGAGGGGGAACTACTCCATAAGGCAGAAAATCCTGAAAACTCCCACCAGGCAGTTTGACTAACGGTTCAAGAGGCCGAAAATCAGTTTTTGCTAAGAAAATAAATAATGGTACCTTTTACGAGATTTTCGACTACGCACCAAATAATATAATAGTGAATTTAATGAAAATATTTAGGATGCTAAGAGTTAAATATTTTACATTAAACAGAAACACACGCACGCACATTTCCTTTTTATTGATATACACTGAAGTGACAAAAGTCATGGGATACCTCTTAATATCGTGTCGGCCCTCCTTTCTCCCGGCGAAGTGCAGCAACTCGACGTGGCATGGACTCAACAAGTCGTTGGAAGTCTTCTGCAGGAATATTGAGCCCTGCTGTCTCGATAGACGTCCATAATTGTGAAAGCGTTGATGGTGCAGGATTTTGGGCACGAACAGACCTCTCGATGATGTCCCATAAATGCTCGATGGGATTCATGTCGGGCGATCTAGGTGACAGATCATTCGTTGGAATTGTCCAGAATGTTCTTCAAACCAATCGCGAACAGTTGTGGCCCGGTGACATGGCGCATTTTCATCCATAAAAAACCCATCGTTGTTTGGGTACATGAAGTCCATGAATGGCTGCAAGTGATCTCCAAGTAGCTGAACATAAACATTTCCAGTCAATGTTCGGTCCAGTCGCACCAGAGGACCAAGTCAATGCCATGAAAAAACAGCCCACATCATTACGGATCCACCACCAGCTTGAACAGTGCCTTGCTGACAGTTTGGGTCCATGGCTTCGTGGGGGTCTGCGCCACACTCGAACCCTACCATCAGCTCTTACCAACTGAAATCGTGACTCATCGGTAGAGTCGGTCTTCTGCTGGAATAGCCCAAGAAAGCCAAATTTCTCCGCACAGTTCTAACAGACAAGTCCATTGTACGTCCCACATTGATTTCTGCGGTTATTTGACGCAGCTTGTCTGTTAAAATTTACGACTCTTTGCAGACGTCGCCGGTCTCGGTCGTTAAGTGCAGGTGGTCGACCACTGCGCTGTCCATGGTGGGATGTTATGCCTGAAATTTCATACTCTCGGCACACTCTTGACACAGTGGATCTGGGAATGTTGAATTCCCTAACGATTTCCGAAATGGCATGACCCATGCGTCTAGCTCCAACTAACATTCCGCGTTCAAAGTCTGTTAATTTCCGTCGTGCGGTCATCATCACGTCAAAACCTCTTCACATGAATAACTTGAACAGAAATGAAAGCTCTGCGAAAGCACTGCGCATTTATACCTCTTCTACGCGATGCTACTGCCATATGAAAATTTGCATATTGCTATCCCATGACTTTTGTCACTTCAGTGTATATAATCTGTGACGCACAAAAAACGATTTCCGTACAAACATGACAAACTGTTTCTTAGTCATGCCTCTATTTAGTAAATAACACAGTGATATTTTAATATTATTATAGAATATTTCAGCTATGTACTTTTCTACTCATACTCACTAATCTTTTAATACAATTCGAATATTTATATAGATTATATAGTAGAAATACGTAGACTGTGAGTAGAGGATTAAACAGTAATTGTTCAATCGTTTCTATGCTAGCGGAAGATCTCACCATATGTTATTTTTACTTTAAAAAGCCATACCACTGATAATTTAAATGTATATAAATATTTTTTTGATAAAAACTTGAAGCATCGGAAACGACTGGGCTCTAAGTTATTAAAAAAGGGCTTTTGGTGCCTCGAATCCTGGTGGTAATGAGGATGTTTGTGAGTGGTTCGGAATCCACGTTAAACTGAATGCTGTCTAATTAGCCTAAAGTATGCACAAATTGACTGTAGAGTGAAAACCCAAACCAACCCATACGATATGTTGAATAGATGTATTCCCGCATGTGGAAATATATCCATTCTAACATCTATTTTAACAAAGTGCCGAACTAAATAATTTAAAGTATAATGTAACATAGGTTGTGATGAATGTTTTTTTCAGAATATATTCCGCATGGCTTTAAAGAATGTTTTTTCAAGATTTATTGCGTATGGCTGTAAAGAATGTTTTTTTAGTATGCATTACTTATGGCTTTAAAGAATGGACTTTTTCAGGATGCATTACATATGGCTTTAAAGAATGTTTTTTTAGAATGTATTACATATGGATCTAAAGAATGTTTTTCAGGATGCATTACATATGACTTTCAAGAATGGTTTTCAGGATGTATTACGTATGGCTTTAAAGAATGTTTTACATAGAATGCAACGGAAGAGGCACATGCTGTGTGCACAGTTCAATGTGTGGAAACATTTCTATGGATATATTTCTAGAGTAAGTGGATAAAAAGAAACAAAGAAATGAATAGTGTAGACATTTATTGAAATAGTGTGATCATCCTATACACTGGCATCTTCTTGAAATCAATGTCTGTGAGCGTTTCTACAGTTATAATATGCTCCACATCACTTATATCCATTTGCTCAAAGCTTATGCTAAACTTCGATGATTGGCATCGTACTCATATTGTCTATTTGCATATGACTTTTTGGATTCCTCTTGAGTCGCTCTACTGTCTGCAATACGTTTATTTTAATTTTGACACTACTTTCACTTCATATAACCCACCTTATACTAACCCTTATATGCTTATACGAACCCTGAACCATTGGAACTGCATGACGTTTGTATAATCAGTGAATAAAATCAAATTCGAATGAAAGTTATGCCCTAAAATTCGAATTTCTCCTCTGCTAACACCTTCTGGATGCTCAGGAATGATGGTTTGGAGCTAGATGTTCATTTATTGATTACCAAAGTTTACTTTTTGCTTGATAGATCGATTTATATTTGTTTACAAATTAACTCCTTTCTATATCTAAAAATGCCAAAATAATTGACATTTTAAGACTTGACAAATGTCTAACAATTAAAATATGTCGTCATATGTCACATTAACTTCTTCTTGATATTGACTTTATAAAGTTCATGAAAATCATGTTTTTTTATCGAATTTCTTAAAATAAATTATTTCAATTAAATATTGATGAAGTAATATTTATGAATTTTTTTAAAAATTGTTTTCAATTAGATTTAAAAGCGATTTTTTATAGTCTATTTTTTTTAATTTCAATAAAAAATAAATTTCAATGTAAATTTAATAGCAATGTAAATTGTCAATACGATATATTTTATATTTTGTAATATAATGCTACTATTATTTAATATAATGTAAATTGTCAATGTAAATTTTTTTGTCAGTCTTCAAAAACTGCATGCATTTTAACTTTAGGAGAGAATGTATTTTTACTGATATTTACATAAATTTAATTTCATGCATTCCAGCTCCAATATTCAAACTCGAAATATGAGTAAATTTTAAATATTTTTAAATTTGTAAATTATTTATAAAAAGTAAATAACTGCTCTCAAATTGTTGCTCTTTATTTCAATGCAAGTTAAAGGAATATTATTTAATTGAGTATCATTCAAAATTCAAAATTAAAAGGAAATATAAACAGATTATGTACTGAAGTTTAGTTTCAAAGAAAAAAAGAGAAAAAATATTGCATAAAATATTTATTTATCATTATTTTATTTTTGGCATAGCATTTCACATAGTATATATAAAAGCAGTATAAAAGCTAGTCTTGATTCTCAGAGAATTTCCTTTTCTGTAATGATCAACTGCAGATAAAGCACACCCAATCACTCAATTTCCCTAAAAAAATGATGCAGACAACATGTTAAAATAAGTGGTTACCTTATAATAAAAGTGTAATAAAAATTTTAATTTTGTAGTAATAAATAAACACGGAGTCAGATTAGAGTCTTAGCTGAGTGTTTTAATCAAGCTGGTTGATTAAAAAGCATTTCGTAAACCGAGGTCCAACTTAACTAAAAATTAATGAATTTACATTTTACAAATTAGGAATTTATATGTTGTTTTTGAATGTTAGGCATTTTGATGTGATATCAGTTGCCAATAGGATGTCTATATATAATAAATTCAATCATATCCAGGGATCATCATATAGGATTGCTCCGAGTGAAAAATATTCCTGTTTATAGGCTTATCGTGTCCACACCTAGCATAGACACGGGAGCCTTTTGAGTGGCTCTTACTTGCCGAGTTCGGAACTGAGAACTCCTAAGCCCTAAATCAAGTGTGCTATCCAAGGCTCAAATTTGGATTATATAAACATTAAGAAAAGCATTCAAATCAAACAAGTCAAAGTTCTTGGGGAAAAAAATTCAAGTAAAAGTTTGAAAAAAATTCAAGTCAAACATATTCATAATTTAAACTACATCTGTATAATTAAAATTTAAAGTAAAATTTCAAAGTTACCTCCAAAAATCAGAAAATATGAAAGATTATTATAATTTATAATTAAAAATTTTTTTTCATATTAAACATATTATGAAATCATAAATATTTTTTTAAGGTTATTATAATGTGGATTTATTACTAGTTAGCCAGATGAATTACTATTTTACAATAATTGTTTTGTAAGATATTTTTAAGAAAACTAGAAATCTGTTAATTTGTAAATATAATATGAGTTTCACTAAAAAATTATTTTGTCTTTTTTGTTCCATGAACTAGTCTAATTTAGTTAAATTATAAATTTTACCCGTTTTTGTATAAAAATGAAATATGTATCTAATAAAAATTAGTTTTGAAATTTTTCTGATACATTTTTTATTGTACATTTTGTTTTTATTTTTAATATACAGCTAATGAAATCGAAACAGCAGAGAGCTTAGAGAGCATAAAAGGTACTTAATAATGGAAGTGATCAACACTTGCAAATATATATCTCTAATGCCACGATTATCCTGTCAATCTAAGCAATACAAAATTTCACCACCGAACTTGTATTTTTTAATAGTGAATTTGTGTTGGGTTATTTAAAGATTCCATGTTTTGATCCTCATTCGTCCTCTTCATCATTACATCAGAACTTTAATTTTATTTTAAATCTTTGGTACTTGATATCTTTCCTCAGTAGAAAGTCGGAAATATGGCAGATCCAATGCTACCGACAGCAGGCCTTCTATACTGGAAGAAAATTTTGAACCAACACTCTCGAGGAATAATATATGTGGGATAGCACCATCAACTGTGGCCATTTGACACCTATAGTTTATAAATACAACTTAAATGAAAAGAGGACAGTGTAACATCCTTCTCTTTGAGCCCAACTGAAGCGTTTTCTAGCCTACAAATTTATCATGCTCATCGCTGGTATAGTCTCTTGTAGAATTCCGAGCTAAGCTCCCTTAATATGAAAATCCAGTGAGCAATGAACTAAATTAGCTATACACCAGACTTAGCCAACAATTGTTTGAAACGTGTATAAATGAAGTAAATACTAGTATAAAATTGAAAATCCTCTCAGATTTCAATGCTCTCTCATGCCAGACCATCAGTCCATGACATTCATAAGTGGAATATAAGATACAACAAAATACACAAATGAATCAGCTGTCACAACGTACTTTAAGTGACAAAATTTAAATTAGTCATTACGATAAACTATACAAATTTAAAAGGGAATTTTTACCTGTATGTAAATCATTCTACAAAATCCTTTCCATAATCATCCGGCCTGTTCATTTCTTGAGGTAGGGGTAGGCTCCGTAAGCTCCGTAATAGGGATAGCCCAAGTAGCTGAGAGCAGCAGCTCTAGCGTATGCGTAGTAGTTTGCTGCAGCAGCAGCTGCAGCTGAGAGTGCAGGAACCACTGGAGCAGCCGGAATTGCTGGTGCGACGGGTGCCGCTGGAACGGCAGGAGCGAGGGAGCAGCTGGAAGGGCTGGTACTACTGGTGCAGCTGGTACGGAGCAGCGTAGGGAGGTACGCCTGGTACGAATGGTGCGTAGGCTCCATAATAAGGTGCTGGATAGGGGGTACAATGGTGCAGCACTGACTGTGCACATGAGGGCAACTAAGCAGATGAGTGAGATCTGAAATAAAATATAAATAAAAATTACATAATCAGTACATTGTTTTTGGTTGATTTCATTAATGCAGGAGGGAAAAAAAAAAAAAAAAAAATAATTATAGTAGATTATATTCCATGATTGTATAAAAATGTTTAAATAAAGGAAAACAAATTTTAGTTAAAATATTAAAACATATAAAAATATTAAAAATTGAAATTTCTTTAGAGAATTTAAAGAAAATTATTAAAAATGTGCTTTGGTTTGAAAGTAATCTTATTTTGTGAAAGATATTTTATATATATTTAAATAATAAACTTACAAACGTGTTTTAAAGTTTAATTTTCTCTCAGATAAATTAGCGTAACACGATTAATTGTAGAATAATTAATTCTGGAGTGAACTAATTGTGGTAGTCATCCTTTCTAAGAGATCCGAGTTCGAAATCAGCGATGAGAAGATGAACCGAATGATCGCCATGTGTGCATCGAAAACCGAAAACTGAAATCTTCTCTATGGAGCTCGGGCTCACAAGATATATTTCAAGAAATATTAGTATAAAAGTTTTTGATGCAATTGAATAGTCCTACCCATGGTGTGCCTTGATTAATATTGAATCTCCTTCATATCTACCGTTTAGGAAAACAGTAACTACAATTCATATAATGTTGACATATTTTACCAATCACATTAAACTTAAATTATAAGATTTTTGTTTCAATAATTTACCTCATTTTGTCGTTAAATATTGATGAACCACATGTTATATTCAACAATGAACAACCCACTGAAGGAGATATTGCTTCCCTTGAAGAAGTTTAACGAGCCCACTGAATCGAAGAAAAATACCAAAACTTTCATCAGCATGGATGCTTAATACCCACTGTTGCAATCGCCTTCGAGTTGCCATTTGGAAAAAATGACTGCAACGAACTTTTACATTAGTTTCTCATATTACCACTGGGCCACGAATCAAGTGGTTAGCTATGTTAAATAAGATTTTGGAAAATTGAAAACATTGTAATTGTGCCACTTCTTAATGAATTTACTAATGATAAATATTTGTAAGTCTTTTAAGTTTTAAGTCAAATACTGCTAATTCTGTAAGGAAATATACAGATACTCACCATTGAATTCATGATGAGTGGTTTGAGATTGCAAACAGCTCAATCTGGAGATGCTTATTAGATGCTTACTAGAGATCACTAGGAACGAGTGTGAGAATCCAAGAAATGTTTCTGGCTTATATAGCCATCCTCCTCCACTGTTTTTTGAACTATGACCTGAAATCTTCTTTTACGTGGCTAACTAATTCAAAGTGCTTTAAATTTTTATTTAGTTTGGTGACGTCGACCTTTCAGTCAAAGTTCTGTATATATTCAATCTTAGAATCAGGCGCCAGGGTCAAGTCTGGCATAAAGCATGTCTCTTCTAAGTAGGTCTGCTTGATGTTTTCGTGTGTGTACAAAGGACACGAATAAAATTGTCCCATTTGTCTTGTGACAGAGAGCTTGGCGAAAAATTGATTTATTATGTGGAGTTTGTCAACATAAAATATTTTGTTTACTACTTTGGTATCTGATACCTACTCAAAAAAAAAACTATTTTTTGTTAACAACTTGTCATTGTAACACAGATTTTTTCTGGAAGTTTTTATTTCTTTTTAACAAAGATGCGGAATGCATGGATAAAAATGGAAATTCTGCTTTTATGAGGACATGAGATTCTCATGTAAATAAATTTGGGACTGTTTTTCATTTGTAACGGATATACGCGATAAAATTTTTTTGTACAATTTTTTTTTGTCTTATCATAATTTTATAGAGTTGGGTGTATTTGAGACATACGGAGAGGTAACGAACTGTCCTTCACCTATAGGATAGAGATTTATTTTAGGTGTATTTATACTATTCCATATATGCAGGCCCCAACAATATTATAGGTCAAAGTAGTAGGACCCATATATATATATATACCAGTAGTATTATAGCAGATTTACCAGTAGTACTATATTGTTAAAACACTAAACTGCGTGGGATGATTGTTAATTTTGTTAGCAATCTCTCAGAAGGTTATGGGTTCCAAACCAAGAGTTTTTCTTTTCTATTAAATTCTAACAATATGGTCACTATACACAATATAGAAATATAATATAAATTAAAAGTATTTTCTGTTAGATATATACAGTTTGTTTCGTTTAAAGTAATATTTATTTTATTTTATGAAAAGCATTGTTAAATATTAAAAATATTAAGTTTTTACATTACTTTTAATTTTATCTAGTTTTTATTTCATATACAAGAAAATTATTATTTCATATTTGGAAATTGTTCATAACTGTTCATAATCTGAACAAAACACTTTATAATATTCACAACAACAGAAAAATACATTTGGATTAGGTATACAATAACAAAAAAAATGATTTAGAATTCTTTTTGGAATGATTTATTTTCAAAAAATGCAAGAATGGCTAAAAATTTTTATAAAAAAAGAAAGAGGAAAAAAAAAGAACGAATCGATAAAAACAAATATGGCGAACTAGAAAGTTAATGAGTTCGGATATGCAGTGGAGAAAAAAAAAAAAAATAATAAAGTGAACAGTTTTCCTAAATATGAACAAAGTTATATAATAAAAATAATAAAAGTGATAATAATTCATAAATCTTTATATATTTATGAACTATTTTCCACTCTGATGCATTAAAAATCTCTTTTCGATACATAAACTCGGCATTCATAAAGTGTTCTATGCGAAAAACATAATTACACTCTGATTATACGATAGGCATTAAACAGGATCTTGAAATCCTTTGTGTGCTTACAATACTTCATAATCTGATCAATAAATGTAATCCTGTAAAATTTAAATTCATTATAAATTTGGAAACTGATATTTTTTACATCCTTTATCTGTTATCTAAAAAGTAAATATGATATATATGTATATAAATGTCGCAGTTATATTTTCATAGAATAGCAGAAAATTTCATAAGCATAAAATTTCATAATTTCATAGAATTGTCGCGGCTGTAATTTCGAAAGCTTTATGTTCAGATTCAGCTGTAATTTCATAGAATAATGGTCTAGACCCCTCTAATGTGTAAAATTGTAAACTTTCACCGTAAATATATAGAAAATTCAAAAATTTGTAAAACGAGAATCACTGGCTAGAAACAGGGTATTGTTTACAACCCTTGTGTTCTGTAATTATTAACTCATATGCTTTGTTGAAGAATATGGAAAATATTGCTTTCATTTACTCACAATATTTTTGTAATAAATAATAAGTTACTAGATTTAATATGTAGAGTTTGCTGTAAACCAAATAGTTTTTGTACAGTTTCTCAGGAATAACAAAGCGAAATTCATTTGCCTTTAATTTGTATTGAACATTTGGATTGTTAACACTTCCATCCCATAGGAGTAGGGGCACTGACAGGCGAAAAATCAGATGCAATTTCTTTTTTGTTGAAGGGATTCTTAGTTTGACATTTTATAAAAAAAAATCTTTTATTTACTGAGGATGAAGGCAGAGATTGAATTTTAAATTAATTTATGCTATAAAAACAAAATGTTATTGAATATTTTCAAACCTTTTCAACAAAAAAGGAAAAACAGCAAAGGAAAGAGCGATTGTTAAACCTGAGATTTTTTCATCTATGAACTCACAATCACAACGTGATGTAATTATATTTTAGTTAATTACGATTCTCTTACTAAGTTTATTGTTTTAAGATCTGTTGAAAGGATGACAGCAGAAAAGTGGTAACACAATTGCTTTATATTCAGTTGTTTGGACATCCATGTATACAACGAAAGATAATTTTGTAAAAAACTTATTGAAGACTTAAAGGTAACATTAAAATCGAACAAGACGAATGTAGGCGTAGCCAAGTCATGGCTGCAGTCATGTGGGATGATAGGATAACAAGACAATAAGTACACTTCTTGAAATAACGCGCTGAAATTTATTCATCTAATGAAATATGGAACATTTCATTCTGGTATTAAAAAGTCCTTTTAAAAGGCTATTTTAAGTTGAGCAGTTCAATTCATTCCCAATTAATTTCATTGTAGGGAATCAAAAGTTGAACTCTAATCACCTAACTTTCACTTATCACTAATCTCACCAATCTCTAATTCACCTAACTGCCTTTATGATGGAATGCCTCAAAAATAAATAGATAAAAAATAGGACAGTCTTTGTTAAAAGACAAATTTTTTGAAGTTAATAACGAATTAAAAAAAAAAAAAATAAAAATATGTTTGATTAGTTTATATTATTACAAATTACATTTTTATAAGCAATATCCAAATTTTGAAATTTACATGGATAAAACTAATTTACTGTTATTCTGTGTAATTTAAAGTTTCTTAAACAAAGTTTCTTCATCATTTAGTTTCATAATCAGCAAATAGATCTGATGCTAAATTCAAGTTTTCAGCATTTTGTAATTACCATATTAAATTTCAAATTAAGATAATATTTCGCAGAGAATTAACCCTGGAGTTTGCCAGATTTATCATTTGATATAACACAAAATTTGTAATCATTTAACAAAATAAACCCAATTTTCAATTCATTCTATTAGCTCCCACTCTCCCTATATATATCTTGTTCAAATTTTCAATCGTTCATAAAATACTTTTTATTCATCCACTCAAGTTCAAATGCATTTTTTTGAACTTGTAGTGGATGACACTGGATGTTAATACAGTTTTTTTTCAAATATTAATTCAGTAATTATATTAAATTAAATTAATTTTATTTTCTTTTAGATTTAAGTTGCATATATCTATCAATAGATGGCGCCAGATAAATTTAAAAAATGAATGAAAATTATTTATAAAAACCTTTCTGCAATAGAGTGAAAAAAAGTAAGAATTGACTTTAAAATTTTTTTTTTTTATATTACTTGTTTAATGATGAATTCTAAAAATTAGATCTTAAAGACTCAAGCCACCACCTACTATATAATCTTTACAACTCTATGATGTTGGTGTGAAGTGAGAAAAAGGTCTACTTTAATACAACGATTTTCAAAAGAAATGGTTCCTTTTTTTAGTTTAAAATGAATGTAAATTTAATTTTTCAAAATATTTAGCATTTATATTTTATTAATAAATTTTCTTGCATAATATTTTTTTGCGTATAGTTTCTTGAGTATAATTGTACTCCTTCCCTAAATAGTGAATATATACGAACCATAGGAACTGCATAACGTTTGTACAGTGAATAAAATCAAATTTGAATGGAAACGATGTCCTAAAACTAGAATTTCTCTGTTAACAAATTCCGGATGCTCTGAATGATGTTCTGGAACTAGATGTTCCTTTATTGGCACGCCAAAATTACTTTTTGTCAGAAAGACCGGTATACATTTAAGTACACATTAATTGCTTGGTATTTCTTTAAATGTCAAATCAACTTAATATTTAAAGACATAACAAATATGCCTAACAATTAAAATATGTCTTGGTACGTCAAATTAACTTCTTGGTATCGACCTTGTGTAAAGTTATTGTCTTTTTCAAATTTCATAAACTAAATTATTATCTCCTGTCTCGAAATCTGCTAGTGAGGAAACGGTCTTGGCCTATCATGGGGCTGATGCACCAATGAAGAAAATTATTCAATTATTTCAATTGAATATTTAAGAAGTCATATTTATGATTTTTTTTTTTTTTAAATTAGGCTTGCAAATTAGAATGCGATATTTTCATTTAGGCTTAAAAGCAATTTTTACAGCCTATTATATTTTTAAATATGAATTTTTAAATTTGAACCAAAAATTAATTTAATTGTCGATGTAAATTTTTGATGTCAGTGTTCTCGAAAACGGAATATGAGTTTAAACAATAAGAGAGAATGTATTTGTTGCTGTAGTTTATATAAATTTAATTTCATGCATTCCTGATGGTAATACTCATACTGAAATGTGAGTAAATTTTAAAAATGCTTATGATGAATCTGTTTTAAATCTGTAAATCATTTACAAAACCGAAATAAATGCACTCAAATTTTGGTCTTCACTTGTTTGCATACAAATTAGATCATTAGGAATCCAGTATTATTCAAAAATTAAAAGGAAAAAAAAAAAAAAAGATTATATTTAGATTAAATGAAAAAAAAGGTACAATATTGCATACAAAATTTTTTTATTAATTTTCTTGGAATTGCCTGGCACGTAGTATATATAAAAGTATTATAAAAGCTGGTATCGATTCACAGAGAATTTACCATGCTGTAATGAACAGCTATTGTTCTTCAGCAGATAAAGCACATCCAATCAATCAATTTCCCTGAAAATGATAATGAAATATATTAGAGGCATAGGATAGACAACATGTTAAAGAAAGTGGTTACGTGGAATAAATATTTGCAATAAATATTTGAATTGTTTAGTAATAAATAAACATAGAGTTAGACTAGAGTGTTGATGGCCAATTGGCTAGGGCTCTGCCTGATGGTACCACAGACATGGTACACTGTAGGTCCCTGTCTAATTAGTTTAAAGAGCGCAAAAATGACCATAGAGCAACAAACAGATTAGAGTACTTGTTAGGTGTTTTACCCAAGCTGGTTAATTAAAAAGCATTTCTTATACAGAGGTCAAAATTACTGAATTAACATATTAGAATTTGTGACTTTCCATTTTGTTTTTTGAATGCTAGGAATTTTTGTGATGCCATTAGGGATGGCGGAGATTTGTAATAGACTGAATTATACCAAGGGTTAACCATGAAAGTGTACTCCTAGAATAGAATATTCTGGCTTATAGACGTTTCGTGTCTACACCTAGGACAGATACAGGAATGTTTTTGAGTGGCTTATATTTTTCTAAGTGATCCGAGTTCAGAATCGAGTCAATTTTTAATCAATGAAATCCTAGACCTTAGGAAAAGCAAGCGTGCTTTACATGGTTCAAGTTTATATTGTTGTAGAAAAATTAAAAGAAAAGCAATGGAATCTAACATTTAAATAAATGTCTATTACTCAAAACTTAAATAAAATTCGAAAGTTACCTTAAAATATTCAGATGATACGAAAGCATTCAATAATAAATATGCTTTAAATTTGTTATAATTTGCATTTATTACTAATTAACCATATAAAGTAAAAATCTCACCAATAATCTATAAGAAAACTAGAAAACTGTTGATTCGTAAATATAATAAAAGCTGCATTATAAAATATCTTCATCTTAAAAATATTTTTAAAAAATTGATTGGATGTAGTTAAAAAAAAAAATTATGTGTTTTTATACCCGAATTAAATAACTAATCAATAAAAATAGTTTTGAGATTTTTCAAATTCAGATAAGTTTTTCTGTTATGCATTTTATATTCACTCTCAATATATTGCCAATGGAATCCAAACAGCAGGGAATTAGAGCCTATTATAGGTACTTAATGATGAAAATAATCAGCACTCAGAAGTAATCAGGGTAACATGGGCATCTTATTAATTAAAAAAATATAGAAATTTAACTTTTAATTCAAAGCATCCAAATTTCTTTCAAACTTGTACCTTGTAATCAGGAATTTGTGTTTTGTTACTTAAAAGCTCAACGATTTATAAGTGACACAAATATGTGGGATACCAGGCACAATAAAATATATCAAACTGAATGCCAATGAATTAGATATCACAAATAACTGTGAGTACCAAATTTCAAATTAATTCATTGCTATAAATTATACAAATTTTAAAAGTTGTTTTTACCTGTATGTGAGTCATTCTCCCATACCAATCCCTAAATCATCCGGCCTGTTCATTTCTTGAGGTAAGGATAGGCACCATAAGTTCCGTAATAGGGATATCCCAAGTAGCTGAGGGCAGCAGCTCTAGCATATGCATAATAATCTGCCACGGCAGCTGCAGCTGGAGTGCAGGGGCCACTGGTGCAGCTGGAATTGCTGGTGCGATGGGTGCTGCTGGAACTGCAGGAGCAAGGGGAGCAGCTGGAAGGGCTGGTACTACTGGTGCAGCTGGTACAGCAGCAGCGTAGGGAGGTACACCTGGAACGAATGGTGCGTAGGCTCCATAATAAGGTGCTGGGTAGGGATACAATGGTGCAGCACTGACAGTGCACATGAAGGCAACTAGACAGATGAGTGAGATCTAAAATATTAAAGAATAAATATTGTGTAATCAGTACATTAGTTATGGTTGCTTTTATTAGTGTATGAGAGAAAAGCATTTTTTTTAAATAAATAATTATAGTAGAACATAATCCATGATGTTAAAAAAACTTAAACTTTAAAGAAAATGGAAACCAATTTTTAGATAAAATACTAAAACTTTCAACAGTATTAAAAATTTTAAAACATTTAGAAAAAAAAAAATTAAATTTTTTTCCTGAAAGATATTTTTGTATTTTTATACAAACTTGTTTTAAAATTGTATTTTATATCAAATAAATAGGCGCAACATGATTAATTGTAGAAAAATCGCAGGAATGAACTAATAGCTCTGGATATTTTCTAAGTGATCCGAGTTCGAAACTAGTCATGAGGGAACGAGTCAATTTTTAATCAATGATTAATCATTAATATTTGTAAGTCTGTGAAGTCAAGTCAAATACTGCTAAGTCTGTTAGGAAACATATAGATACTCACCATTGAATTCATGATGAGTGGTTTAGGTTACAAGCCGCTCAATCTGCAAAGAAAGTCCTAAATGCTTACTTGCTTTCACTAGAAACAGGTGTGAGTTTTCAAGAAATGTTTCTGGCTTATATAGGCATCCTCCTCCACTGTTTTCAACTATGACCTAAACTATTATTTTACGTGGCTAACTAATTCAAAGTGCTTTAAATTTTTACTTTTTTGGTGACATCGACGCTTTAGTCAAAGTTCTGTAGATTAAATCTCAGAATCAGGCGCCAGGGTCAAGTCTGGCATAAAGCATGCCTCTTCTAAGTAGGTCTACTCGATGTTTTCACTAGTATAAAGGACACGTATAAAATTGTCCCATTTGTCTTCTGACGCAGAGCTTGGTGAGCAGTTGATTTATTATATGATGCTTGTCAACATAAAATAGTTTTTCACTACTTTATTTGATACCTACCCAAAACTAGTATTTTTTGTTAACAACTTGTCTTTGTACGACACATTTTTTTCTAGAAGTTTTTATTTCTTTTAACAAAGATGCTGAATGTGAGGATAAAAATGGAAATTCAGCTTTTATGGTAACATGAAGTTATCATGTAAATATGTTTATGGCTGTTATTCATTGGTAAAAGATATACGCGATGAAATTTTTGTGACAATTTTTTTTATTTTATATGATTACAGAAGTTGGCCGTATTTGTGACTCACATGGAGAGGTAACGAACCGTCCTTCACCTATAGGATAGATTTATTTAAGGTGTATTTATACTATAGCATGTATGTAGGTCACAACGATGTTAAAAGGTCAAAGTAAAAGGACCATATATATATATCAGTAGTATTATAGTAGAATTACCAGTAGTAATATATTGTTAAAATGCTAAGCTTCGTGATGTGGTGGTTAATATTGTTAGCAATCTCTCAAACGGTTGCGATTCCCAAGCCAAGCGAGGTTCCATTTTTTTTTTTCTATTATATTCTAAATTTACAGTCACTATACAGAATGCAGAAATATAATATAAATTTAAAATATTTTCTACTAGAAACTTACTCTTTTCTTCCATTTATAAAAATATTCATTTTGTTTCATAAAAATCATAGTTATATATTTAGAATACTAGTAACTTTTTATTGTTGCTTAATTTTGATTTTTATATGCAAGTGTTTCTGGAAATTGTTCGTAATTGTCCCAATCGGAATAAAGCACTTTATCACATTATTCACAAGAACAGAAAAAAAAGGCATTTGGATTAGTTACAAAATATTAATATTATTAAGTATCAAAAATGTTAAAAAACATTATGTTGTTTCTTGTCCCACTTAATAGACAGCAACATCTAGACCAAGTCTAAGAACCCAGTGTGGTCTCATGGAACGAAGGGGCGGGACTCAAAAGAGTCCCGCCCCTTCGTGATGGAGCACCCGTAGGTAGAAGTCCTTGTGGCTCGAGTCGCTGAAGAAGGAGGGCAGTGCCTTACAGGTGGATTTTTAAGGGTAACTACCCAGCATTTGAATTTCTCATGGGAGAAAACCTAGAGAACTCCCACCTGGTAATTTGATAGCAATGTGCTACATGTAATGTGTTGTAATAATATGTTGAGCTTGCTGTAACCAAATAGATTTTGCATAGTTTTTCAGAACATCTACACGAAGCTCATTTGTCTTTTTCGTATTACATTCATGAACTCTTACAGCCGTTAGGAGCAGACCCAGTGGCAGGTACAAAACTTGATGTAGTTCTTTTTATTGTTTAAATAATTCTTAGTTTGATATTATAAAATAATTCATTTATTTAATGGGTATTGTGGCCGAGATCGAATGCTAACTTAATTAATGTTATTAAAAACAGAATGATATTCATGAATATTTTCAAACCTTTTCAACAAAAAAAAAGAAAACGACAAAGGAAAGGGATATTGTAAAACCTGGAATTTTTTTTTCACATATGAACTCATAATCACAACCTATCGCCACTCAATCACAAAATGATAGAATTTTATTTTAGTTAATTAAGTTTCTCTTACTAAGTTTATTGTTTTAAGATCTTTTGAAACAAACGACAGCAGAAAAGATGGTAAAACAACTGCTTTACAGATTCCATATGTTATATGTTGTAGATCTATGTATGTAATGAAATATAATTTTGTAAAAGATTTGTCGAAGACTTAAAGGTAACGTTAAAATTGGACATGACGAACATCGCCATAGCCAGGGCCATGCTGCAATCATGTTGATGAAAGGAATAGAAAAGATTAAGTGTACTTCTGGGAATAAAGTGTTGGAATTTATTCATATAATGAAATACGGAGCATTTCATTCTGGTATTAAAAAAGTCCCTTTAAAAAGGCTATTCTAAGTTGAGTAGTTCATTTCATTCACAATTAATTTCATTGTAGGGAATCAAAAGTTGAACTCTAATCACCTAACTTCCACTAATCAATAATCACTCTAATCTCTACTTCACCTAACTTCCTTTATGATTTAAGTCTTCCCCCCTCGAAAAAAAAAGACAATCTCATAAAAAAATTTCTGTCTTTCTTTCTGAAAATTTTAGATAAATTTCGTTAAAAGTCAAGTTTTGAATTTAATAACAAATTAAAAAAATAAAAAATATGTCTGATTAGTTGATATTATTGCAAATTCCATGGATAAAACTAATTTACTATTTTTCTTTGTAAATCTTGTTCCTTCATCAGAGTTTCTTAATTCGTCATTTAGTTTCATAATTAGCGAGTAGATCTGATGCTAAATTCAAGTTTTCAGCATTTTATAATTACCATATTAAATTTCAAATTAAGATAACATTTCGCAGAAAATATACTACTGCAGTTTGCCAGAATTATTACCGGATATATCACAACATGTGTTTTCCTTTAAACAAAATAAACTTAAATTTTAAAGGATTAATTTAAAAATTAGACTTTATAGACTGAAGTCACCAACCTATGACCTTTATTATTCTATGCTGTTGGCGCGAAGGGGAGAAAAAAGGTCTTCTTTCATACAACGAATTAAAAAAAATGATTCATAGTTTTTAGCTTAAAATAGATGTAAAATTAATTTTTAAATATTTAATATTTATATTCTATTAATAAATTTTCTTGTGTAATATTTTCTCCCAAAAACTAATTAAAAAAATATTCTTTTATATGAACAATTTGTAATGTTTTATTGTATTTCGTATAAAATGATCAGAGTTATAAACAAAATGTAATTATTATATCTTTTTAAGTAAGCACATAATTAAATAAATAAAAACTTCAAAGTAATTTCTGGAATTTCTTGGCTTTTTAGTATCTCTTTATAACCCGTTTCTTCTTTTTCTTCATTTGCGCAATAGCGCCAAGGTGCACTAAGCCGAGATTTTCAGACAAGTGATGTTTTTCTTTTACCGGATAGAGTTGTCAGCCGTACGCCCAATAGTCACATAAGACCCACGGTTTTGAAGTGAATTTCGAATCATTACAAATATCCATGCCACAGCTGAGACTCTAACATGAAACCTGTGTTGCACTGAGCACCAGGGCATTAGTCACTTTACTATCAGGCAATCTTGTAACATATTTGTATTTACTAAGTAAATACGTCCAGGAAAAAAAGAAGGCAAGTACGATACTGCGCCAAATCTAATAATAAAAGGACTGAGATGTTTGCCCCATTTTTCTATTCCTTTAGAATAGGGTACATTCTCTATTTTATTACTACTCTATGGCGCGAAAAGTATAACCGCGGACTTTTGAAGCTGTGTTATTCGCACAGCGAATTGCGGCATGATTCCTATCTAAATGTTGAGTGATCCTCCAACTTGATCACACTACATCCAGTAACAGCATTGCACTTTCCCAAATAGGGAATATATGTTAGCCATTGGAACTGCATGGCGTTTGTACATTCAGTGAGTAAAATTAAATTCGAATGGAAGCAATGCCCTAAAACTGGAAATTTCAGTCCGTAAAAGACTCCAGGATACTCATGCATGATGGTCTGGAGCAATATATTCTTTTATTGGCCGCCAAAGTTTAATTTTTCTGACTTATATATATATATTTGACCGTACAAATTAAATTTTTCTTGGTATGTATAACAATTAAAATACGTCTTGGTTTGTCAAATTAACTTCTTGGTATTGACCTGGTTTAAAGTTCTTGTATTTTTTTTCAAATTTCTTTTACTAAATTACTTCGTTTCAATATTGATGAAATAATATTTGTGATTTTTGTTAAAATAATTTTCAATTAGGCTTAAAAAGCAATTTTTACAGCCTATTATATTTTTAAATTTCGATAAAAAATAAATTTGATTGTCAATGTTGCATATGTATGTCAAACACTGCATATGTATTTTAACTTTAAAGAGATAGTATTTGTCCCTGATATTTTATACAAATTTAATTTCATGCATAATTAAGGGTAATACTCATGCTTGAAATATGGTAAATTTTAAAAATGCCTATGATAAATAAGTTTAAATCTTTTACAAAGCCGAATTAATCACTCAAGTTGTTGCTCTTTAGTTGTATACAAATCAAAAAAACATCATGAATTCAGTGTTGCTCAAAATTCAAATGAAAAGAAAAAACATTATGTGAAATTTATGAAATTTAGATTCAAGGAAAAAAGATAAAAAAAATTGCATAAAAATTTTATTTATGGCATTGCATCTCATAGTACATATAAAAAGCATTATAAAAGCTGGTCTTGATTCACAGAAAATTTCTATTCATGACAACTGATGTACTTCAACAGATAAAGCACTTCCAACCACTCAATTTACCTAAAAAATGATATGAATGAAACACATTATGAGGCATAGCGTAGACAACATGTTAAAAAAATATTCATGATAATATAGTGTAACGAAAATTTTAATTGTATAGTAATAAATAAACACGGAGTCAGATTAGGGTGATAGTTGGGTTTTTAATTAAACTGGTTGATTAAAAAGCATTTCGTAAACGGAGGTCAAACTCAACTAAAAATAATGAACTAATAGTTTGCAAATGGTGAATATACATTTTGTTCTTGAAGGCTAGTCGTTTTTGATGTGATGTCAATTGTCATTAGGGACGGCAGCAATTTGTAATAGACTCAATCTTACCCTTGGTTCACCATGAAAGCGTGCTCCAAGTGAAGAATATTGTAGCTTATGGATTTATCAAGTCCACATCTAGCATAGACACGGAAATATTTGGAGTGGCTTTTTCTTGCCAAGTTCAAATTGTGAACTTTTAGGCCCTAAACCAAGCGTACTATCTATGGTTCAAATTTAGACTTTAGAAACATTAAAAGAAAAGTATTGAAATCAAACATGTTCATAATTAAAATAAATGTATGTAACTCAAAATATAATAAATATATTTCAATATAATAAATATGTTTGAATATAATAAATATGTTTCAAAGATGTTGTAAAATTTGGATTTATTATTAATTAGCCATATGAAGTGACATCTCACAACTAACAGTTTTTAGAGTTCTTTAAGAAAACTAGAAATCTATTAATTTGTAAATATAATAAAAGTTGCATTATAAAAAGATCTTTACATTAAATACATTTTTTCAATGAACTGATTGAATTTAGTTAAAATGGAAATTAATTTTATCCGTTTTTATATTCGAATTGAATAATTAAAAAATAGTTTGAGATTTTTCAGATTCTGATAAGTTTTTGTGTTGCCCTTTTTTGTTTCCACTGTCAGTATACAGCCAATGAAAAAACACAAGGAGTTTAGAGACCCATTAAAGGTCTTAATAATTAATAGAAGTTATTAGCACTTTAAAACGTAGAGTATTCTATTAATTAATATTACATATAGGACATTTAACTTTTAATCAAAAGCATTCAAATTTCTTCATCAAATTGTAATCATGAATTTTTTAATAATCAATAATCGGATATTCTGTAATCAGGAATTAATGTTCTGTTATTTAAAAATTCCCTGTTTTTATCTTCGTTTCTCCTTTTATTCGTTTTGTCTTTTCCTATGTTTGAGATTTCATGCTCAACCATTTATAAGTGGCACAAATAAGTAGAATATGAGATACAACAGAATATTTCAAACATCGTATCAATGAATTAGATGTCACAACGAACCTTAAGTGACGAATTTCAAAGTTCATTGCATTAAATTATGTAAATAAAAAAAATATTTTTTACTTGCATGTCAATCATTCTTTCAAATAAACTCCAGCCGTTCATTTCTTGAGGTAGGGATAGGCTCTGTAAGCTCCGTAATAGGGATATCCTAAGTAGCTGAGGGCAGCTGCTCTAGCGTATGCGTAGTAGTTTGCAGCTACAGCAGGGAGTGCAGGAGCCACCGGGGCAGCTGGAATCGCTGGTGCGATGGGTGCCGCTGGAACTGCAGGAGCGAGGGAGCAGCTGGAAGTGCTGGTAGTACTGGTGCAGCTGGTACAGGGGCAGCGTAGGGAGGAACGAATGGTGCATAGGCTCCATAATAAGGTGCAGGGTAGGGTACAATGGCGCAGCACTGACTGTGCACATGATGGCAACTAGGCAGATGAGTGAGATCTAAAATAATATATAAAGAAAAACTTACATAATCAATAGTGGATTTAGTTGTTTTTAAAGTGAATTTTTTTTTTTTGTGCGGGAAAACATTAAGTAAATAATTATCGCAGATCATACTCTATGATTGCGCAAAAAACATTTAGAAAAGGAAAGCATTATCTAATTAAAATATTAAAACTTGTAAAAGTATTTAAAATTTTAATACGTGCAGAAAATTAAAAAAATTAATTACATTTTTGTTTTTTTTTCAGAAAGATTTCTTACATTATTTTTCATACATTTAAATAAGAAACTTACAAAAAGTGTTTTAATTTATTATTATTTATGAATTTTTTTTTTTCGTGCTTCATTTTACCTTAAATAAATAAGCGTAACATGATTAACTGCAGAAATGACTCTGAAATAAACGAACCGCGGTGTATATTCGTTTTAATAGGAGAATATTTGTTTGAGAGATCCGAGGTTGAGATCCAATTAAAACATTAGAAGACGAACTGAATGATCCACATCTGTGTACTATAAACCCGAAAACTGAAATGTGCCCTTTGGAGCTCGAGCCCACACGATACATTTCAAAGAAGTATAGGCTCAAATGGTTGCAGTGCAATGGAATAGACATATCCATGATGTATCCTAGTTAAAATTGAATTTGATACATATCTGTCGTTATAGTGCACAGCATTTGGAAATAATAACAATTCATATAATGATGACACAATTTGCCCTTCGGATTAAACTCAAACATTACATTTTTTGTTTAGAAATTTTAGTTCTTTACTTTGTTGAAATCGATGTTGTATTCAAAATGAACAATCCACCAATGGAGATAATGCTTACCTAGAGGATTTTAATAACAAGCGCCCTTCAGTTGCCCATTGAATTGAAGAAAACTTACAAAACTACCACCAGCCAGGTGGTTTGACTATCAAAGCTAGATATTTAATAAACATTGTCGCTATCGAAATTAATGGAAAGAAATGACGACTACTAATGAAGAAATGACAAAAGCTACTAGTGAATAACTTAAATGCCTCTACACGTTAATTGTGCATACTACCAGTGCGTCGTGAATCAGAAGTTAAACTAAGATTTTGGGCAATTAAAAGCATTGAAATTGTATCTTTCTTAAAGAATTACTAGGCATAAATATTCGTAAGTCTGAAAAGTGTTAAGTCAAATAATGCCAAGACTGTAAAGAGATAATAGATACTCACCATTGAATTCATGGTGAGTGGTTGAAGTTATAAACTGCTCAATCTGCAGAAAAAGTCATAAATGCTTACTAGTTCTTACTAGGAACAAGTGTGAGATTAAAAGAAAGGTTTCTGTCTTATATAGGTACCATCCTCCACTATTTTTCAACAATGACCTAAAATCTTCTTTTACGTGTCTAACTAATTCAAAGTGCTTTAAATTTTTATTTCTCTTGGTGACGTCGACCTTTCAGTCAAAGTTCTGTAGATATTTAATCTTAGAATCAGGCGCCAGGGTCAAGTCTGGCATAAAGCATGTCTCTTCTAAGTATGTCTGCTTGATGTACAAAGGACACGTATACAGTTGTCCCATTTGTCTTATTATAGAGAGCTTGGTGAGCAGTTGATTTATTATGTGATGCTTGTCAGCATTAAATACTTTTTTTTCACTACTTTGATATCTGATACCTACTCAAATACCCTGATACTCTCTTTTCTGATACCCTTTTTTTTTAAATCTGATCTTTTTTTGTTAACTACTTGTGTTTGTAACACAGATTTTTACTGGAAGTTTTTATTTCTTTTAACAAAATACAGAATGCATGGATAAAAATGGAAATTCAGCGTTTATGGTGACATGAAGTTATCATGTAAATATGTTTATGGCAGTTTTTCGTTTGTAAAAGAAATACGGGGTAAAATTTTTTT
Organism: Caerostris extrusa; assembly: GCA_021605095.1. NCBI lineage: Eukaryota > Metazoa > Arthropoda > Arachnida > Araneae > Araneidae > Caerostris > Caerostris extrusa. The sequence goes on from BPLR01001538.1 coordinate 75,077, forward strand.
ACAAAGTGTATTTATCTTATATGATTACAGGAGTTTGTTGTATTTGTGACTCACAAGGAGAGGTAACGAACTGTCCTTCACTGATATGATAATTTATTTTAGATGTATTTATACTATACCATATATGTAGGTCACAACTGTGTTAAAAGGTCAAAGTAATAGGACCATATATATACCTGTAGTATCATAGTAGCATTACCAGTAGTATTATATTGCTAAAACGCTAAACTTCGTGGGGTGGTTAATTTTGTTAGCAATCTCTCAGAAGGTTATGGATTCCAAACCAAGAGGGTTCCGATTTACATTTTCCATTAAATTTTATCAATATGATCACAATACATGATATAGAAATGTTATATAAATTAAAAGTATTTTCTGTTAGATACATGCATCAGACGGTGACATTTTCTTCCGTTTGTAGAAATATTTATTTTATTTTGTGAAAGCATCATTAAATATTAAAAATAATAACTTTATACTGTTGCCTAATTTTGTTTTTAACATTTTACTGCTTCAAAAGATTGTAGAACGAGAATCACCTTCCAGAAATATCTCAATATTTTCAACTATTGTTCACTATAATTATTTACTTATATACTTTGTTTAAGAATATAGAAAATTATCATAAATATAGAAAATAACAATTGTTTTTATTTACACACAAAGTTTTGTAATAAATCATAATTTGCTGAATTTATTGTGTTGAATTTGATGTAACCAAATAGCTTTTATACAGTTTCTGAAAACATCAACGTGAAACTCATTTGCCTTTCATTTGTATTGAATTTATATAATATAATAATGATGATCAAATATGATAATTTCTGATGATCTAACATGATAATCTCCTCCTACCAGATCGTAGGAGGATACCCAGTGACAAATTCAAAACCAGAGGTAGTTTTTTATTGTTCAAGATATTCTAATTTTTACATTTTATACAAAATTTATTTTTCTTATAGGCATTGGGACATAGATCGAATGATAAAAACAATTACTTGAGTCATCAAAAATTATACAAAAATATTAGCATTTTTCTGAAGATTTGCAAACCTTTTCAACAAAAAAAGAAAAAGTAAAGAGAAGGGTTATTATGATTTTTTTCAATATGAACTAAAAGATATCAGGTACATCTCAGAGTTTGCCAATCCCAACACGATGGAAATTTATTTTTAGTTTATGAAGATCGTCTTACTAAATTTGTTGTTTTAAGATCTCCTCAAACAATGTTAGTAGAAAAAGTGGTAACACAATTGCTTTATAGCTTCCAGTTGTTCGGAAATCCATGAATATTACAGGATAATAAAAGATAATTTTGTAAAAGAATTATTGAAGACTTAAAAGTAACATTAAAATCGGACATTACGAACGGACATAACAAAGGGATGACAGTGTTTAGAGCATAGAAAATCAAACAAAGAAATCTTATTGATGATAGGGATGCACGTACTGGAATAAGGTGCTGAAAATTATTCAGCTGGGAAATGCAGAGTAGTTCATTCTAATATTAAAAAGTCCCTTGAACGGGTTAGTTGAGTATCTAGAATCACAATGTCAATAGCTTCTATTCCGAAGAAACTATTTGATTCGGTGGATGATGAAGATCAATTACAAGGTTCTTTGACTGCAACGAATACTTCGACTTAACCTAAGAATAAGATGCTTGTTGACGAAATAAGGTTAAATAATATCATTAGTAAAGTGCATAAGGTTTGTTCACATAAAGCATTCATGGTTTCTTGCCGTATGAAGATTCCCGTCTTCGAAACTGGTGTTTTGATTCTGTTATTCCCATCAATTAAAAAATAAAGGAAGACTTTTTTTGATATTACAAGAAGATGGTTAGCTCAACATAAATAAGAAATTTCCATGTACACATGGGGGAACAACATGAGGCGTTAATTCATTGCCAATCCTCACAGAACTGCAAGTTATTTCATCAATTTGCATTCACATATTATTTATTATACGATTAATAATTTGGGCACCTGACAAAATGACTTTATTTTTTGTTTTATAATACCAATTTTTTTTCCTAATTTTTAAAACAGCAGTGCAATTTAAAGTCGCATTATAATATTTTTCAGTCACTTAAACTTATAATGCAATTTCACAAAAGCTATTTTCAAGCGTAGCTTCCTTCAAGAGCTTCTATGCGATCTTATCGATTATTTTATGGAGATTAATTTTTTTTAAAAATCAGGTTCAAATGAAGACAGATATAATAAAACAAAAACTGCATCGATATTTTAATATTTAGTCTTAATAAATGCATAAAATTTGAACTAAAAATTTAGAAATTTTTTCTTTATTGGAATATATTCTTCATGAAAGGTAAATAAATATTACATTACTTTACTATTGAGTTCTTGTTAATCTTCTTTCACTGTTACCCAGAAATTATTGACATTCTTTTTTTTTTATTGAAATCACATTTTAAAGTATTAAAGCATATGATACTAAGCCAATGTCATTCCAAAACTACTACATTTATCAGTACATCACACTATTTATAAAAAAAAAACGCTCTCTTTAACATCTTTTGTACTTGTGACTTAGATAAATGGTATAATTCAATTTTAGATTCTAAATAAAATTGCAGCCCGCCCTCTAGTGGTAGGTTTATAATTCCACCTCATTAGATATTCTGAAAGTTAATCGAAATTCTGATGAATGCTAACCATTAGGACTGCCTAATGCGTGACGTTTGTACGTTTAGTGAATAAAATCAAATTCAAATGGAAGCAATGTCCTAAAACAGGAATTTTTCTCCGGATACTCAGGAATAATGGTCAGGAACTAGATGTTCTTTTATTGTCCGCCAAAGTTTAATTTTTTTGCCTGAAACACATATATATTTGCTTACAAATTAATTTCTTCTTGATATGTCTAAAAATTAGAATATGTCTTGGTATGCCAAATTAACTCCTTCTTGGTATTAATTTGGTGTAATGTTGTTTTTTCAAATAAACTAAATTATTTCAATTGAATATTTATGAAATCATATTTTTTTTTAACAATTGTTTTCAATTAGGCTTAAAAATAATTTTTACAGTCTACTATATTTGAATTTATATTGACATAAAATAATGTCTGAATTTGTTTGAATATTTATTTTATTACTGAATTTTTATTGACATAGAAATTTATTGTGACAATTAAATTTATTTTTTTTATAAAATAAATTTAATTGTCAATATAAATTTTTTGTCAGTGTTCTCAAAAATTGCTATACATTTTAACTTTAAGAGAGAGTGGATTTGTTACTGTACTTTACATCAATTTAATTTCCTGCATTCGTAACAGTAACACACAAACTCGAAATGTGAGTACATTTTAAAAATGCTTATGGTAAATACGTTTTAAATTGATAAATAATTTACAAAAAAACGTAATAATAGCACTCATATTGTTGATTTTTAGTTGCATACAAATTAAAAAACATCATTAATTCAATATTGTTCAAAATTAAAAATTAAAAAAAAAAAAAAACAGATTACGTTTAGATTCAATGAAAAAAAAAGAAACAATATTGCATAAAAAGTTTATTTATCATTATATATTTTTGTCATTTTCTCGTACATAATACATATAAAAGCATTATAAAAGATGGTATTGATTTACATTGTTTCCCTATTCTGTGATGAACAACTGCTGTCCTTCAGCGGATAAAGCACATCCAATCACTCAATTTCCCTAAAAAAAAATGTTATGAATGAAATACATTATAAGACGTAGGGCGGACGACATATTAAAAGCAGTGGTTACATGATAATAAAAGTGTAATAAAAGTTTTAATTGTATGGTAATAAATAAATATGGAGTCAGTTTAGAGCTCTTGTGTGTTTTAACCAAGCTGGTTGATTAAAAGGCATTTCTTAAACACAGTTGAAACTTAACAAAAATTAATGAATTAACATTTTACAAATTATGAATATACATTTTGTTTTTGAATGTGAAGTCGTTTTGATGTGATATCAATTTTCATTAAGAGGGTCAGCTATTTGTAATATATCAGGATTCCCTCTGGAAGGGTGTTTCAGAGTGAAAAATATTCCGGCTTATAGATTTATCGTGTCCGCAACTAGCATGGGCATGGGAGTTTTGCGAATAGCTTTACTTGCTAAGTTGAGAATTGATAACCCTACGCCTTAAATCAAGCTTGATCTGTGGTTCAAGTTTACTTTGTAAGAACGTTAAAAGAAAAGCATTGAAATCAAACTTGTTCATAATTTAAAATAATAAAAATAATATATAAATAATTTTGAGTCATACTCAGGTATCACTCAAAATTTAAATTAAAATTTGAAAATTACATTAAATAGTCTGAAAATACGTAAAGTATTAAATGATAAATATTTTTAATTATTAATTAATCTTGTTTTAACTATAGCAAAGATTAATTAAGGAATCTTAATTATAACAAGATTCCTTACTAATTAACCATATGAATTAATATCTCACAAATAATAGTTTTTTTAATGAGATCGTTAAGAAAACTAGAAGTCTGTTTGTTAATTTGTAAATATAATAAAAGTTTAAATTTAATTGTTTAATTTAAATATAAATTATTTTTATCAGTTTTTTTTTTTATCTGAATTAAATAGCTTACCAAAAAATAATAGTTTTAAGATTTTTCAAATTTAGATAAGTTTTTCAGTTGTGCATTTATTTTCACGTTCAGTATAATGCCAACGGCACTCCAAACAGCAGGGAGCTTATAGGCCCACAAAAGGTACTCAATAATAAAGAAAAAAATATAAGCACTTAAAACATATAGCTCTAATATCATGAGATGCTTAAATTAAAAAATATTTGGGTTATTCAACTTTTAATCAAAAACATCCAAATTTACTCACAAAATATTTATTCTGTAATCATGCATTTGTGTTCTGTTATTTAAAAGCACCTTTTTTATTTATTTAAAAGTTTCGATCTTCGTCCACGCTTTTCTTCACTATCTCAGAGTTTTCATAGCTCAACCATTTATAAGTGGCACATGAGATACAAACAAAATACATCAAACTGCATGTCAGTGAATTAAATTTCACTTTGTAACATTGTGATAAATTATACGCATCAAAAAACTATTTTTTACCTGCATGTGTATTATTCTTCCAAATCAATTCCTTAATCATGCATCCGTTTATTTCTTGAGGTAGGGATAGGCTCCATAAGCTCCGTAATAGGGATATCCTAAGTAGCTGAGGGCAGCAGCTCTAGCGTATGCATAGTAGTTTGCCGCTAAGAGCAGCTGCAGCTGGAAGATGCAGGGGCCACCGGGGCAGCTGGGATTGCTGGTGCGATGGGTGCCGCTGGAACTGCAGGAGCAAGGGAGCGGCTGGAAGTGCTGGTACTACTGGCGCGGCTGGTACAGGAGCAGCGTAAGGAAGGAACGAATGGTGCGTAGGCTCCATAATAAGGTGCTGGGTAGGGGTACAAGGGTGCAGCGCTGACTGTGCACAGGAGGGCAACAAGGCAGATGAGTGAGATCTAAAAATAATATATAAATAAAAATTATTATTTAATCAGTAAATTTTTTTTGGTTGTTTTTATTAGTGTATGGAAGGAAAAAAAATTGTTAAATAAATAGTTATAGTAGATCCCATTCCATAAATATGAAAAACCATTTTTAATTAAATTATTAAAACTGGCAAAAGTATTTAAAATTTTAAAACATTGAGATACTTTTTTTTTGTTTGAAGTAATATTTTTTTTCAGAAAGTTACTTTATATGCGCTTAAATATGATAAGTACAAACTTTTTAAATGCAAGTTTTTTTTTTTCAAAATGGTTACAGGTTTCTTAAATAGCATCATTATGTTCTCTTAAAAACAGATACAATAGTATAATAATTAGAATATATATTTAAAAATTCCTACACTTTCTTCTTTAATGAAATATATTAAATAATTGATTAATAACTATCAACTAACTAACTCCTGGCGCTACAGTCCATGTCGGACTGTGCATGTTACCACTGTGTCATGAATTAGAAGTTTAGCTAAGATTTCGGAAAATTAAAAGCATTTAAATTGCGTCACTTTTTAATGAAATACTAGTGATAAATAATTGTAAGTCTGATGTTAAGTATTAAGTCAAATAATGTTAATTCTGTAAGGAAACAAATAGATACTCACCCATTGAATTCATGGTTAGTGGTTGAGGTTGCAAGCTGCTCAATCTGCAAAGTCCTAAAGGCTTACTAGCTTTCACTAGAAACAAGTGTGAGAATCCATGAAACGTTTCTGGCTTATATAGGCACTATTCTCCACTGTTTCTGAACTACGACCTGAAATCTCCTTTTACTTGGCTAACTAATTCAGGTGATTTAAATTTTTATTTCTTTTGGTGACGTCGACGCTTCAGTCAAAGTTCTGTAGATATTCAATCTTAGAATCAGGCGCCAGGGTCAAGTCTGGCATAAACCATGTCTTTCCTAAGTAGGTCTGCTTGGTGTTTTCGCATGTACAAAGGACACGTATGAAATTGTCCCATTTGTCTTAAGACACAGAGCTTGCTGAGTGAGAATTGATTTATTATGTGATGCTTGTCAGCATAAAAATATTTTTTTCAATACTTTGATATCTGATACCTACTCAAAAACTGGTCTTTTGGTTAGCTACTTGTCTTTGTAACACAGATTTTTTGGTAGTTTTTATTTCTTTTAACAACAAAGATTCGGAATGAGGATAAAAAATGGAAATTCAGCGTTTATGGGGGCAGGAAGTTTCCTCATGTAAATACGTTTATGACTGTTTTTCAGTTGTAAAGAAATGCATGATAAGATTTTTTGTACAAATTTTTTTTTTTTCTTATTATATGGTTATAGAAGTTGGTTATATTTAGACTCACATGGACAGATAAACTATGAAACTGTCCTTCATCGATATAACGTGGCTTTAAAGATTTATTTAGGTGGCAATTTCTTACCATAGTATGTAGCATGGTAGGGTCAGGTCAGAACGACATTAAATGGCAAAAGTAATAGGTCCCAACTCTCGATAATTGATGGAGTAGATTGAGTTTAAAATTTAAAAGGTATGATAAGAAGGGCCAAGCTTCATGGCGGGCGGTCGTAAGCAATCCTCAAAGAACGCCGAACTTTATTCAGCTCATGAAAAAGCATTTCATGATATTTGGAATTTTTTCCCTTTGATAGTTGTTGGAATTTTTTTAAGTGTTTTAGTCTAGTGCTTTTCACGCAAAGGTCACGTGTGATAGTTTTAACCCGTTTCTTAAACCATCCTGAATTGCGCTGTTGACGGGAAAAACGGGCCAAGTTGGTTGCTGGGAAAAGGGCTGTTGCCGTGGAAACCAGCTTCGTTGCTGTGGTTACAGAGTTTTCGTTATTTTTCTATTCTAAAAGACCAAGGCCTCCCCTTCTTCCAGCTTCCAGCCTTTGCCTTTGAGAGGTTACCATCAAACCCTGTATATCTTTTGTAAATATTGTTAAATGGAGGCAAATGAAGACCTATAAATGTTTGAATGGATTGATCAATACTTCGAACCACTAGAAAATCACACCGGATGGCATATAAGAAAAATAGAAACCACCGTGAAAGAAAGAAACCCGATTGTCGTATAGTGACAGAGGTTAATCAACTACAATGGGAGTGTCAGTATTTGGAAGCATTTGATTTTTGGTGGATAAGGATGATTCATTACAAGGTTTCTTTAACTGTGGGAAATTAACGAAGTATTTTTTCAATCCCAACTGGTAATGCAATGCTGTTGAAGATAATAGATTAAATATTGCTGTTAGTAAGTATATAAATATTTTATCATAAAGCATGCACTAGTAAGTAAGTTTATGGAGACATCTCTTATGGAGATCATCTATGGAGTCTTCGTAAAGGTTATTTTGACTCTGTTACAAAGAAAATAATAATAATAATAATAATGTTTCATTGATATTGAAAAAGATGTCTTGCTCAACATTAATAGAAAGTTCCAGCTACGCATGTGAAACAGTATTAAGCGTTAATTCGTTGCCAGTAATTTTGGGCAGCACAAGTTCTTTCATCAATTTGTTTTTACAGAGGTTTTTGGACATGTAAATAACCTGGGCACCTGACCAAAACCTTTTTTTATTTTTATTTTACATTTACTGTTTATTCTATTTTTAAGAAAGAAAATAGTATTAATTTTTCAATCACTTAAACTTATGATGAAATTCACTAAAATTATTAAATTTAATGGGCAAATTATCAAAGTGGTTTGTAAATTTCCATGCCCCTCTCAATACCATTCTTCACGGAGATTATTTTTTGAATCAGGTTCAAATGAAGACAAATTTAATTTTTTAAAGCAGGTTAAAAAACAAGTATATATCAATTTTTTCTTTTAAATATGCT
>BPLR01001539.1:0-40523 GCA_021605095.1 Caerostris extrusa
TGTTGTAAATTATGGTGATTTGTGTAATCTTTACTGGATGACCAGAAAAAAAACATGTATATGATCACATGGACCTTTATTATAGGGTTTCTAGCTTTTAAATTTTTATCCTTGGAGCATTTAACTTGTTTAAGGCCTTTGAGTATTTTTTTAATAATGCCTGGTTTTCCCTTTGTAATTTTGATTCGTTTATATGTTCTTTTTTGTTTCTATGATAAGTGACCAAATTTGTATGGATTGAGTTCCAATAAAACCATAGATAACAATATGCAGTACAGCAAAAACTTTTATCTATCCTTCCCTTGCTAAGGAAGAGGCAATAAGGCTTAAATATAATGTTTATAGAGGTAATGTGTATAGGCGTTATATAGGGTGTACTGACTGACAACAACCTTCAATTCTTATGATTTAATATCTGTCTTATCTTATACTTCTAATCATTTCAAAAGGTTTTGATTTACTATGATCATTGCTTGGCTAGTCGCTGTTGATGATCAGTTTAAGCAGAGTCTTCATCACAAATAAATCTCAAGCGATGCTTTCAATTTTCATTTATCAAACATTTTAACAAATGAATGATTATAAAAGTTAGTAAGCAAATAAAATTATAAGCAATTATTCTATTAGATACTGAAATTCATTTAGAAATTTTAATATTCATTAAAAGCCATTACTAGTTGCAGAACAAACTTTCACAATTTATTTTAACTACCTTTGTCACTTAAAATGATTCTTATAATGAATAATTTTCACTCAAAACCAACAATGATTATTAAATAAGTTTGTGAAAAACGTTCTCTGGATGTTTCATTCATTAAGATGCAAAATGAGAAACTCGGAAAATAATTTTACTAAAGAAAAATTGAAGTGCTTAAAGCTTAACCCTTTCATCACTGTTATACAAACTTCCTCCATTCAAAAATTAATTGCTCGTATTTTGCTTCCCAGAATCACTTTGAAAAATTAAAATTAAATTAAAGAAAATGAAACGTCTCCCAAACGTAAAGAAAGTATTTTATATTACACCAATTACCACGATGTTCATTATCGGTAAAAAAGACGAATCATTTTACGTGCTAGGATTATAAAGTGGTTTTTAATTAGTCTGGGAAGCGAGACAGTTTTACGTAATGGAAGTAACCTAGACAGAAACTAAAGCACTTCTCTTTTAATAATGAGGGTTAATTCTAAACTGAGATGTTAAATAGCAGTCTTTTTTTTTTTTTTTCTTCATGTTTGAAAAGTGGGTTTTCTTTTTCTTTTCAATTTGTACTAAATTTAACATTTCAATGTTAAGAATTTATAATATTCTGTTAAAAAAAACCTTGGTACCCGTATTAACGCTACCTTGGCTACAGTTGCGCCAATAAAAAGAGCAATCTTGTTGTTCGCACGCGCAAGCAGTTATCTTTTGAACGCCAACCGCAGCTACAGATTTGGCAGTTTTAAATGGAATTCTGCTGCCCTCAAACCAGTTGTCTTTTTAAGTCCCATATGATAAGCACACTGACTGAAATTGCATTTCCAAAACTTACGTTTACCAAAATAAAGTTTCATGTCATGGGGAAGGACATTTTCGTTTTTTTGGTAAAATATTTCGCTCCTGAAAAAAAATAAAATTGCATCTTGTTCTGTTTCTGGCAAATCCCAAATACGCATTTTCGTAGCACTAAAAAAATGGCGTCAAAAATCAGCCAATCTGTAGCTGTTAGATTGGCGCCATTAAAACCGCCAAATCTATAGCCAAGGTAGCGTTAATACGTAAATACCAAAACCTTTTTTTTGTCCTCGTATATTATTTATGCTATTTGTACGTGACTGTAGAAAAAAAACTTTTTTTATCTAGTATATTATTTATACTATTTGTAAAAAATGACTGTAGAAAAAAAACCTTTTTTATCTATTATACTATTTATACGTGTTCGTGAAGTTACTAAATTTGCCGGTTACTTCATAATGGATAGCGCCTTTATTTACTCTAGGACAGCGTTGCAGATAACACCTTTCTGGGACTTTCTCAGATGCATTTATATGTTAAATTGTGTTGCCTTTTCCAATATGCAAATGCAGGAAATTACCCCTGAAAGTCCCTTATGAAGGCATAATTTTCTACATCTACTATCCTAGAGTAAACAACACATTCTAAAATCAGCAAATAGAATTCACGAGCAGATAGAATAAATATCCCTACAATAGGACGAGGATACACATTTGACTGTAGCATCGAATCCCTCTATCCTTACATAATAGTAAGAAAATGGATATCATGGCAAAATAACAAAGCGGTCTTTAAGAAATGCATAAAGTTAATAAACAAAAGATAAATCATTCATGTAAAATTTAATAATGAAAGTAACAAAGAAGTAAGTTTTGTTTCATTTACAAATAGAAATTATTTATTTTATTTATCCTGTCCTTAGGATTATATTATCCAACAAATAATTATTCCGAAATTTAAAATCATGTAGAATAATATCACCATATGAAACCATTGAGATATGAAAATTAGCAATGTCAAATAATTTCATAATTTCCATTCATAAATTTCATAAATAATACATTTGTACACACAGCTTGTAGAGTTATTTTAAAAAATAAACTTTATAAAGACTTTTGATCATATTATTTATATTAGATCACCAATTAATTCAAGCCATTATTAATTTTTTTTCTTCTAATGCATAAAATGTTATTAAACATTAGATATTCTTAACAAATAGTGAAAGACAAAATAATTTATTCTCCAGAAACATGCCAGGAAAAGCTACATGCATTAAACTATTTGTATATTACAGTATAAAATTAATCATTTTCATATAAAAAAAAAAATTTATAGTTCTTTTTTTGTATTTTGGATAATTGTAGGTCACAAGATAAATGCTTTGTCGGTCACAATGTATTTTTCTAATAACATTTTTATTTTCAAGAAAAATGAAATGTAAAAATACATTGTTGTTAATGTTGTTGTTGTGGCTGATCATCAGTGTCCTTCGGCACGGGACGGTCATCCCAAGAGTGGTCTACTCATGGATGAAGGGACAGGGAACAGCTTCTGTCGTGATGGAGCATCGGTAAGTAGAAGTCTGACTAGGCTTCAAGTCACAGAAGAAGGAGGCAGGGGCCTTGTGGAAGGACTTTTAGGGGGAACTATCCCACATTTGCATATCGTATAGGAGAAAACCCGTAAAACTCTCACCAGCTAGTCTAACTAATGAGAGGCAAGAGGCTGAAAATCCCAAACACCATCGAGTCTCCTCGATTTTTGAAACAGTGTCTACAACAAAGCCGTCAGTGAATTGAACCTCAGCCCTAATGCTCACCAACGGCGCGCGTTGCCGCTGAGACTCTGGCAAATATATTACTAAACGAATGAAGAAACTTAAATGCATCATGAAAAAATTCTACAAATTTTTTTAATAAACAGCACATCAATTTAGCCAGTAAATTTAATACAAAAATCATATGCTGTTCATACATAAGTACACGATTCTTTGAATATTAGGTTTTTTTCTCTTGTTTAAAAGATCTACTTGTAAAATTTAAAATTTTAATTTTTATTTCATTTAATTAAAAATTTTAACGAAATTAAACTCGTGTTTCATATTTGATGATTTTCGAAACACGAGTTACCTAATTGAAAAACTAATTTTTAATTGTAGATTAAAAAGAATAATTTTAATTTTTGTATTATTCTAAGACAAACACTCCTAATGTCTTAAATCTGTCAAGTCGTTTTATTGCGATGATTTTAGAAACGATGTCTCGATGTCTTTCAATATCCACAAGATTAGCGAATAATTGCGTATAATTTACTGCTGATTGTTAGCATCTGTATTTATTTATAGCTTTCCATTATGTATTTTTCAAGCGAGAATATCAGCAGTAGTAATCTCGAAAACTCTGGCAATGAATCAGAGGATCATACTTTTGATTCCTATATGCAATTCGAATACGTTTCGTAATTCGAATGCAATTTTGAAATAAAAATATGTAACCATGCTTTCACCTACGTACTGGCGAAAACGTCCTATGTCGTTTAGGAGAAATAGTCAGTTGGCCTACAGACTCTCACCTGTTGAGGAAGTATATTTCGCATGTCCCTGAGCATAGCAAGAAGTATGTATTTTCGGCTTAGAAATGGAATCCTTCCATGAATCTATAATTCTGTGCCTCTAAATGTGTTAAATGTTGTCAGTTTCTAATTGTATGTGTATGGTGTTTGTGCGCGTGTCAATAAAGCTGGGAGTTTTTCCAACCTGTGCCTCAAGTATCTTAACCCAACCATACTCAGTTACAATCTGGTTGCCTTAACCTGCACATTACAAATATACAAAATAGGTTAAAACATATATTATTAAATTATGATCAATATCTTATATTTTAATTTTTAAAATTTTACAGAAATAAAACTGTGTTAAATGAAATATCCTATAATGGGTTAATATTGTATAAAAATTCTAATGAAAACGAAAATACATTTAATAATTTCACATGTCAATTTTCAGGTAAATCTTCACTATTTAAACTAAAATAATTTGTACATTTGTATGATTTCTGTTCTATACACACTACTTTTAACATTAGTGCTTTTTGTTGTTGCACTTTAAAGTTATATTAGGTGCGAATTTAAACTAGTATAAATATTATTAAACTAGTATCATACTATTGCTATAAATTATACTATAAATTATACTAGTTGCAATTTAAAAGATACAGTTTTCCTTTGAAAATCTTTAGTATTTAAAATGAAAACTCTTATTTATACAAATTATCTTCCAAACATTATAAAAATAAAAAGGAAATCATAAGAAAAATAACAAATAAAATATACTAAGAACTATTTTAATAATTTACATCCATGTAGCAACTATACCAATATGTAAATAAAATATAGTAATTATTGACCATTATTTTTTAATTGAACCAATTGATACATATACAAATAGATTATTTCTAAAGCATAATAAATAGAATTAAAAAAAAATATGCTTATATAAAATTGTAAGACAATAGTTCCAAAATAAATAAATTTCGTACTATTCTGAAAATCTTCATATCCGTGTAACAAATGCAGGGACATAAAGAAAGTTTATCGAAGATTGATCGTCAATATTTCACTTGATTGAAAAAAAAAAAAATCTCTAATCTTAAAAAATCATTTTTGTGGAAAATTCTAAATTTAAAATTCATAAAAAAAAATCTTATGAATTCTCATGATTAATATTATAATAAACTGCTGGCTTGGCCTCGCGCCAACTTCATTTTTTAAGTCTGAATCTGTTAACTTGGCAACACGCCAAATTAAATGGCATTCCTGCCATCCAATCATCTGCCTGTAAGTGACAGAAGACGTTCGTCGCAGCCCATCAGGTGCGTCTTTCTATCAGTAGAGCGACAGTTTCAAAAAAATTTACTGTTTTTGTAGTATGCATAGTTCTCGTGTAATCAAAACGGCGATCCTAAATATTGAATGTTATTTTCTTTTTATCTTAACCATTAAAAATATAAATAATAATATTTTTATTTTTCCTAGAACGTTGACCTTAAAAAATTGTGTTGTAGTACCTAAAAATAAAATTCTCACTTATGTATACATAAAAATATATTAAAAAGTCAAAAAAGTAAAAGAGTCTAAAAATAAAGTATTCATCGAACTATATGAAAGTGTATTACGATATATTACTGAAGTGACAAAAGTTATGGGATAGCAATATGCAAATTTATTCTTTATATTCATCTATATGAAAATAAGGTATAAATTTATATATTTGTATTCATTAGCTTTGCAATATCTGTATACAAGGATACCTAATACCGGTATTTTGAGTCATTGTACAGTTTTGTAATACCGGTATTCACAAGTTTAAAACCGGTTTTTCGGTATTTACTAGAAATTTAGAATTCTTATCTGTGAAATTCTTATTCAAGAATTCAGAACACTATCCACATTCAGAAGAATTTCAGTTATAAGATTATAATGACACCAATGTTGATAGTGAAAATTAATCGTCTCTTGAACAAAAATTAGAATTAGCGATATATAAAAAATATTTCAACAAACCAAAATACAATGCAGAAATCACTATATCCAAAACAATCCGACAAGAAATAGATTTGTTTGAAGATGAGGCATTTAGAGGTAAATACTTGGAAAAAGTATATCGCGCATTCGGACAGTACCACCCCACTAGCGTAGATGCTGAAAAGCGTTTTCGTCTGATGAGTCATTTTTTCAGTTGGTAAGAGCTGATGGTAGGGTTCAGTGTGATGCATTATGTTTTTAAGATCATTTTCAAAAATTTGTCAGCAAGGCACTTCAGACTGAATAATAATATTTGGGCTTTTTGATTTAAATATGGCAGATGTTCCTTTACGTTTTGGACCGTTCTTTATATGCTGGAAATTTATAAGTTACAAATTTTTTGTGATATTTGCAGCCATCTAATAAAACTTGTAAATAACCCAAAAAACAACGATGGGATTTTCTTTCTTTTTCTAAAATTTCTACTACCGGTATTAGAATTGGTTTGAAGATCTGGAAAATACCATACCGAATCATCTGGCCACTTTTAGATGTTATATATTGAAATCCCATAGTATTTATGGATTAAATCATCGAAAAGAAAATGTATTAAAATCCTGATCATCAACGCTTTTTCAATTCAACTGATTAAAAGCATATAAAATAGAATATTCAACGACTTGTTTAAAAAATAGATTTTATGATTAAAAGTAGGCGGAACCAAAAAATCAAAAAAATATTTCAAAGGCTGTTCATTTTAAAACTTTTTATTCAGGATATCACGTAGATTTTCTTGCATTATATCATATTCATTTTAAATAGTCAAAAATCTAATATCAAAATCTTTTGAAAATAAGGTATTAAATTTATATATTTCTATCCCAACTGACAAAGGATTGCAAATTTATACAAAGTATTCCCGACATGGATTTCGAGTGCCATTTGACAGTTTGTAATATTTAAAAAGTTTAAAAATAGTGACAAAATCAACTGCGCCAGTTGAAAATTTGACTTTTTAATTGTTAATTGAATCAATATTTCTTTTGAAGAATTTGGAAGATAATTTAAACAAGTTTTATAAATCATTTTCAACAAAAATTAGAATTAGCGATAAATAAAAATATTTCAACAAACCAAAATACAATGCAGAAATCAGCTATATCCAAAACAATCCGATGAGAAATAGATTTGTTTGAAGATGAGGCATTTAGAGGTAATTACTTGGAAAAAGTATATCGCGCATTGCGGACAGTACCACCCACTAGCGTAGATGCTGAAGCAGCGTTTTCGACAGCTGGTAACTTTTGCACAATACGTTCCAGGCTTAATGATAGTGCAATTGATGCATTATGTTTATACAAGATCCTTTTTCAAAAATTTGTAATAGTAACTCAGACTGAATAGTGATATTTACACTTTTTTGTGATTTAAATAAATAAGATGTTCCTTTACATTTTTGTGGTTCTTTATATACTGTTACAATTTATAAGATACAAATTTTTTTGTGATATTTACATGCTCTAATAAAACTTGTAAATAAAACAAAAAAAACACCTGTGTTTTTCTTTCTTTTTCTAAAATTTCTACTACCGGTATTAAAACCGGTATCAAGATCTAAAAAAATACCGAATACCGGTATTGAACTTTGGCCCGATATTGCAGGCCCCTAGCATTCATGTATTAAATACACGCGAAAGTAAAATGTATTAAATATTGATCATCACTTTTTCAATTCAACTGATTAAAACATATAAAATAGAATATTCTATTCTTTAAAAAATAGATTTTATGATTAAAAGTATAGGAACCAAAAATCAAAAAAAAATATTTCAAAAAGCTGTTCATTTTAAAAACTTTTTATTCAGGATCATACCCAAAAAGAGTGTTCTTGCATGAATCTGGGAATTTTATAATGGAAGTCAAAAATCTAATATCAAATCTTTTGACAGAATGAAATCGCAAGTATAGATTTTCTATCCCAACTGACAAAGGATGGCCACAAATTTCATTACAAAGTATTCCCGACATGGATCATCGATGCCACTGACAGTTTGTAATATTTAAAATATAGTGACAAAATCAATTGCGGCAGTTGAATGTGGAATTTATTGTTAATTGAATCAATATTCCTTTTGGATTTGGAAGATAATTTTAAACTTGTTTTATAAATCATTTTCAACCCAAATTCTTTAAGTAATTAAAATTCTTCTTAATATAAAGAGGTACACGTTTCATATTTTATTTATAAGCACAATTGTTTTTAATTGACTAAATAATTTATGTGGGACCTGATGATTGAGGGACTATCGCTCGATGCCACAGGTTTCCAGTTCGAGTCCCGGTGGTGCCATGGATGTTTGTAGTGGTTCAAAATCCATTTTAAACCGTAGGTCCCGGTGTAATATCACTGTAGAGCGTGGGACGTAGGGCTGACAACTCTACCCCATAAAAAAGAAAACATCCGTCTCAGACGGCCTTGTCCCATCATGAGGCTGTTGCGCCCATGAAGAAGAAATAATTTATGTAGGTTTTTATTATTCGCATGCTCGCGATACACATGCGCAATTTCCTATGAGCATGTGTGTGACGTTAAGGTAAATTTGATTAATCCGGCGATTATGAATAATCACATTCACCGTAACATATACATTACTTGAAATGTGTCATTATTTCAGATTCTAGTGTTGCAGGATAGTCGTACAACTGTTTGATATATCGTCAAATCTTTGATTGGTTTGTCGCTCAACGGTCATCTTGTGCACAATTTAGGCTAAAGAGACCGGGATCTACAGTTTAAAGTGGATTCGGAACCCAGCACAAACATCCATGCCACCACCAGGATTCGAACCTGAAGCCACGTCAAATTTGAAGTCAGTATTAATATTTCAGCAATTTTCTTTACAAAGTGCATAATTGACCTACCTCTAAGACGAGTGTTTTTTCATATTCTAATTGGTTTTTCTTCCTTTTTAGCTTATGTTCATTAGTAATATAAAAGTTGAAGACAATTGTTTTTATTTTATAAATTCAAATCAATGAAAACTCTTAGGACGCATGTCTTTAAAGGGAATAGTTGGAGATTCTATTATAACAATGCAAAAATAAAGTGCAAATCAAAATTTTATTGAATTTTTAAATGTTCCGTTGGAATTGAATTTAAAATTGCGACACTTTCAACCATCGTGGAATAAAACTATTTAAAATCAAAACATATCGCAATTTCCATCTAAAGTAGACCATGAGTGAAAATAATTTCCTGGAAGTGCGTCATTTAGCATCATAACTTTAAATTCAATATCATTCATTGAAGTTATTGATTAAATGAAAACCATGGGAAGGTTGTCAATAAAACAATGTATGCATTGATAAAATTTAAACCATGGGTAGATTGTGAATAAAACAGTGTACGCATGATTCACGTTATAAGAATACTATAAATCTGTCACTCTAAAATTAAATAAAAACGGCAGAATTCTGTGTTACGGAAACGAAAAATATAAAATCTATTTCATCATATTGAATGATAGTATTCTATTTACTCCCAACTAAATAAGTCTTCGTAGATCTATAGCTTTCGAAATCTCGCATTTTATGCTTTCAAAGTCAACTCAATATACAATTTATTATTTTTGTTCAGTTCTCAAAGGGTACAGCAGGATGCAATGGTACACCCTAGATGATTTCAGGGTGTGTCCTGTGGTATTCAGAGAAATATATGCCCAGATAAAAAAAAAAAACAAGTAATATAAAAAAAAATTTAAGTCAATTCCTACTTTCCAGTGAAGTTGACCATCTGGATATGAAACTGTGAAGCGAAATTGGAACTGTGAAACTGTGTGTTAGCTTATTCATCAGAAATTTGTATATAGTGTGCGTAGAATTTTTTTAAGTTTTTAAATGCTCCCCGACATCAAAAAGTTGAAAAACACTGCTTAAGTTGATCGGAAGCCATTATTAACGCATCTGGTAACTGTTATTTCTGACAAATAAATCATCATGAATTGAAATCAAACTTACTAAAAGAAATCTGCTCATATATAAATATGCATTTAATCTTTTTCCTATAGTAAAATTTCATTCCTTTACCTTAAAAAAATATAAAATTTTTTTTTTATTGTAAGGTATCAATAACAATCATTAAAAAATCTTTACATATAAAGCAAGAATAGCTTAGTATTTCCCAAAATTTAAAAACCTATAATATTTAGAAATCCATTTTTTTGCCTGAATTTCTTTTTCTTTATTTAAAAGGTAAGGGAATATACAACAAGAATCGTCGGATATTTTTTTAATTGTCACCGAACTTCATGCCACTAGAAGAGTCCACTCTATTTCTACCATTAAAAAAATGTTACAAATAAAAAGTGATGTCACAGATTTTTTTTTTTTTTTTTGCCTCGCGATATTTTAATACTTTACTTTTGGTGATGCCATCGCTTGCGTCTATTTTTTAATCGTCATCAGGTGTTTGGGTTTTGATTGGGGTTTTGAGGCTCACGATTGAGGTTTTAGTTAAATGCATGGATTTTATATTCGACTGAATTTTTACTGAATATTGAAAATTATATATGATTATATTGAACTTTACCAGCAGTTCATTATTATCATGATATTTATTTTATTGACTTAAAAAAAGGAGTTAATATTTAAAAAATTTAAATACAATATTTTTTATGGAACTAAAGATGTATTATTTTCTCTAGCGAGGGAAATATGACGGGCCATATCTGCGTGTATTAAATAAAATTAACATTCTTTTATATCGTTATCCCGCCTTTTTCCAAAAATATACAAACTATTTTCTTATACCATATGAAGTTTAAAAATGCCGACTAAATATATATATTGAAACTCATTTACAAATCATTAAAATTAAATAAAAATGTAATTGCTGTAAAAACCATGATAAATAATCATACTTGAAAAAGGCATATTGCCCGTTGCAATAACTTTGATATACTGGATACACAGACAAAGAAGATTAGCATTTATATAATATAGATAGAAAAGCTCTACAACTTTTCATTTACTATAGCTATAAATAGATCAAAGTTTGGATAACGTAAGACATAAATATATTTCTATCCAATCAAAGAATCACGTTGTTATCAATTATATAAGAGGAAAAACAATTCAAAATCTTTAAACGAAAGGAAAATTGTTTGGTAAAATGTTTCATAAATAACTATTTTTCCATTAACCTCCTGTGAATTTTTGTGTAATTTCTTTATGTGTTAATTCAATCGTTAGTCTAAAGTAGCTGTTTATTTTAATTAACTTGTGAAGCGAGGAGATTAGAGAGTTGGAAGTTATTGACCGACAGACGGTTTTGCAGTTAATTAACGTTTAAAACTAGTATAAATGATGGTTATATTTGAAAAAGGAATGTAATCTGGTGTTGGCATTGAATAAATATCGTGTTAGTTACTATTTACTAAGGCTTTAAATGACTGGAGAATGCTAAATAGAGAAAGACAGTCATTCAATAATACAACAGAAGTGCATAATGAAAATGCGTTTTAATAATTTCCCTTTTAAATCTTCTGAACCATTTAGCGCATTTCAAGAAGTAACATGACTAATAATATTCATGTTAATATGGCTAATCCTCAGTGTCTGGCAGCGCGGGACAGACACCCCATGAGTATTCTACTCATAGATGGAGGAAAAGAGGACAGCTTTTGTTGTGATGGAGCATCCGTAGGTAGAAGTCTAACTTGGCTCCGTTCTGCTGAAGAAGGAGGGCAGTGCCTTACGGGAGGACATTTAAGAACTATCGTTTGCGTATCGTATGGGAGAAAACCTGGAACATCCCCACTTACTAACGAGGCAAAACGTTAAACATCCCAAACGCCATCGAGGCTCCTCATTTTTGAAACAGTGTCTACAACAATGCCGCCAGCGGATTGAACCTCAACCTTATTGTTCACTATAGGCGCACGTTGCCACTGAACAATGAGTCGTTGCCACAACAATATTCTTTGTAGCAACTAAAGGCATCGTTTTATTAGTATTTATTTATTTCTATTAAATCTTATATACTTTCAACTTAAATGATTTTCCTATCCTTTGTAAAATCTTTTTCTGAAATAAATTCAGCTTAAACACGATTCATTGAAAGAAATTCATTTAGAGTTTGTTACAGCTTATAACATTTCAAATTGAGATACTTGTTGCAAATAACTATGTCTTGAAGTTTTTAAAAAAATAATAATTTCAGTGATATATTTGCATACATTTTAGTTAAGCATACATTAAGTCAAAATAACTATAAATTCAATAATTAGTAATAACTTTTTGCAGCTTTTCAGTTAATATAATACATTTTCAACATTCTTCATCAAAACAACTTACAGAGTTCAATAAACAAAATTTTTATTCTTCTGGAAACGTGACAGGCAATTTGACTCCAAATTATCCTATTTACTAACAATAAATTGACAATGGCAGAATATGTTGCGTGCAGCAATTGCATGCAACACTAGAATTAACAATTGGTTAACCTAGATTAACCTAGTACCCTGGTACAGATTTTTGAAGAGAACAACGTTTGAGTTTATGAATCTATCTAAATGCCTTTGTATTACATGCGTTTTAAACTCTTCCTGAAATTTCAGAAAATCATCGAATAAAATCCAAAAATATAATTATTGTCACAAGATTCTGAAACAAAAAAAAAAATCATAGTATTTTCTTATAAAAAAATTAAAATTTAATCATTGAACACTGATATTATTTTACCAAACTAGCAAATATGATTTAATGTTGCTCGTTTACACAAAAGAAAAGATTTTTAGTTTTGGAAAATTTTGTTAAGAAAAAATATTTACGCAGAATTAAAAGTTTGAAATTTTAAATAACTCACCTTAAATAATATAAATTGGTTAAATAAAGCAATCAACAGAAAATGAAAGATTCCAATATTTTTCTTTATTTTTACCTTTAATATGTTGGGGCCTGAATGGCCGAGTGGCTAGCGCTCTGGCGCTCGGTACCACAGGTTTCGGGTTCGAGTCCCGGCGGTGCCATGGATGTTTGTAGTAGTTCGGAATCCACTTTAAACCGTAGGCCCTGGTCCTAATAGGATTGTAGAGAGCGTTGCGGGGGCATTGTTACTCCGCGTCCGTATCTTCAAGTTACACGCGCCCCCTGGGTAATGCAAAGTGAGTAACGTCTGTGCAGCGCTTGCCTTAAGGCATCCAAGACCAAGCTATCTAAGTGTTTGCCAGCTGCATTAGAAAAAAAAAAAAACCTTTACTATGTTAGCATTTATTTATTTTTGTTCAACGTATAACAGTGTTAGTTTGGAAAATAAATTGAATATTAGTAGTTACTTTCAATCTTGTCCTTTTCCCCTTCTAATAACTTAACTGAGTCATTTTTTTTTAAAGATAGTGTAATCTAGTGACGTAAAAATAAGATGGCACTGAAAAAAAAAAAAATTTTAATTAAAAAACAATTAAAGATTTTTTCATAATTTTTGGATCAAAAAATAATTTTTTAAAAAAATGGAACTTTTAAGTGTTATAGCATTAAAGTTATGCAGGAAATATAAAAAAAATATTTTTGAAGCCATCAGCAGAAATTTTCGTATATTTTTTGGTGTTTCATCCTTAATCTTGTGAGAATAGCAGCTTCTTTTCTGTCGACCTGTAATTTGGTATTTAGTTTCAATCTGCTCAATAATAGAGAGTTTTTGCATACCGTACATTAGTTTAGGACGTCCGTTAGCTTTTTCTCCCTAGCGCGCATGCTCATAGGAAATTGCGCATGCGTATCTGTAATAATGTTTCCTATGAGTATGCGCGCTAGTGAGAAAAGCTAACGGACGTCCAAAATACGGTATGCAAAAACTCTCTAATATTAAATAACAAACTCTATTATGCTTCAGTCTTTTACCTTCATTAAGAAATTCGGACACAGATAAAAGATTAATGAACACATTAATTTCCTTAAAATGATAAATTGATCCACATTTTAAGACAAATTTTTGTTAATTGGCTGTCGTCTATTTACGTGGAAATAAAATAGTCTTTTACAGTAAATGAAAATTAATTTGATGTACTTTATAAAAGCAGTCTAACAGAAAACAAATGATTTAAAACGTTATATTATGCTTTTACAAAACATTAAACAAATCTTTAATGTAGCACAAAATTAATGGAACTTCTCTCCAATATATCTCTAAATAATTGTACGACGAAGAAATCTGATTCTGCTGCAATTAAATGCGAATATTTTGGAAGTCATTAGCGGAGACCATTTATAACCAACCATTCATTATCGTTATTTACTTAATTCAGCCATTTCTAATTGCATTAGAATATTGGAAGCTATTCTAGGAAATAGAATAATGGAATGCATTAGTTCTTCATTTTTATAAGAGGAAAAAATAATCGATTTGTAATATGAAACATTAATTATAATATTTAATATATTTCGAAACAGCAATTGATTCTATTTACGAAAGATATGATTTACCTATAAGTTTAAAAATTTAAATTTTTATTGAATGGCGTATTTAACTGTTATCAATTTAAAATATAATTACTGAATTTTAATATTTAAATACTTCAAATATTAGAAAAGAATTCTTTTATACTATAGAAAAATCAGAACTCATAATCATAATTAATTGGAGATATTATACATAAATATTCTTTAATTAGTAAATGCGGAAATGATCATTACATAGAATTGTTTTAAATCAAATTAAAACTCTCCAAGCTTTTAAAAATCATTAATGTACAATTTTAACAAATTCTAAAATTTAAAAAAATGTTGCTTAAAATAAATTAACATGTTTTAATAAAAAATTGTTTTGATATATTTGCTCTAAAAGTAAATTGGAGCGACTAATGGATAACATGTTGATTTTTGAACAAAGGAAGTCCGGTTCAAAACTCAAGAAAATTTTTTTGTTTTGAATTGTCGCTTTACGGTCATTATTTTGCACACCTCAGGCTAAGTAGACCAGAATCTATAGTTTAAAGTGGATTCCGTACCACTGTTACTACTACATCGCACACACACCACTGTGCCTAGAGCTGAGTTGCCTCTTTACAGTTTGGGAATGATGTGGGTGAGAAATATGATTGGACTCTGTGACGCTCTATGGTCATATGAGACAGGGACCTACGGCTTAAAGTGAATTCGAATCACTACAAACATCCATGACACCACCGGGACTCGAACGAAACCTGTGGTACAGATCACCGAGGAACTAGACACTCGGCCATCATTTCGAACCACCAACAAACATTCATGCCACCGCCAAGATTCGAACCTGAAGCCCATCGTACCAAAGACCAGAGTGCTAGCCAATTGGCCATCAAGCCACCAACTCAACAAGAGGAATTGCACTTCAGCTAAAGGGATTAACATCATAAATTCGCAGACTGGAGAATCTTTCTGCAGTTAGCTTCCCCAAATACCATTCGTTGCCCAAAATTGGAGTGAAAAAATGAGGATGCAACGTATCAGGCAACCCGTGGTACATCCTGAGTAAGGTTGAATCTGCTGTTTTAATGATGAATATACTCAAGTGAAAGCATACTATATAGCATTCAAAAACAATTGTGTCTAAAATTATAACAAAAAAATCAATAAATAAGATTGTTTTGGTTTAAAAGTTTCTTTTTTCGTTTCTATACATTTATGTCTTTTTATAGTAAGTAGGTCGGAAGAACAGAGTTTCCATTGATTGTTCATTTCTTGGCTGATGCTCTGGGATGGCTAGACAACCCCTTCACGAAGCGACATGACCGGAAACTCCACAGTTGATGCCTGTGGGACTTCAAATTTTGACTCTAATTTCACATTCTTTAGTGGGACTATTTTAACCTCATTTTAGTTTCCTGGGCTTACATAGTGGCTTGCATGGTGAAAAATTGAATGATCAAAATTTATTTTTGATTTTGATCAAGATTTCCTCTTGTGTAGTTTAAGCGGATTTTTAGATACATCAACTTATGAATATTGTAAATTTCGCCAACATTAGAAATGCGATGGAATTCAACCATAAAAACTGGTAGATGCTATTTAAAATATGACAGTAAAAGTTTGGAATCTTTTCAATTGAACTATTTGATAACTTCGATTCAATGTTTCTGTTTCAGTGCTCAAAAGGAAAACTGAGAAGTTTTTTCATTCGTAGAGCTGATAGCAAAGAATTCAAATCTTTTTGCACTTAAATAATTGACTATTTACTGGCGAATGTCATAATTTTCAGGAATTACACTATTAAACAATAAACCCACAATTAATCCATTGAAAATAGCGCAGCCATTATTAATCACCGGGCAAAAATAGTATAATCACTATTAAACGATGCAAAAAATAGTAAAAAGTGCTATTTTAAGATGCAATGCAGGCTTATATGATATAAGGATCCCAATATAATTTTTCACCCTATTTATTTTAAAATGCAAACTTAATTTTATAGCTCAATGTGAAATCAATAGCAGCCAAATATATTCAAAATATCTATAAATTTGGTTATTTCTATACTTGTATCACATTAATGAATCAATAGTAAAATAACTAAATGGAATCTAAGTTGAATCTCGCAAAAAATAGGCAACAATACAAGCTGGTTCGATAAAAATAGTGGAGATATTTTTCATATGTTCCAGCATTTTTTTTTTATTAACTTTTAAATTCAACTCAGTATTCAACAATTTTAAATTTTTATTTATAATCTAATCCGATATCAATGTATTAATGGTTGAAAATTTTTTGTTTTTTATGGTTTCAAATAATAGCATTGATTTAATGAAAATTTTCTGAAAATTCGAATTTCAGGGTATAAAAAATGTTAGACATTCAAGACTTTTGTAATAATATTATAGTGTTTATTTCTGGTCTTCGTCGCATGGAAATTTTTATTGGCACCATGTTAATAGTATATGGAGAGGTTAACAAAATAAATATAAATTAAGCCATTCGTGAGTGCCATTCTCCAAGTGAAAATTACATTATTTCTATGGCAAATTTATCAAAAGGTTTTATTACAGTATATTGAAAATCTAAAATTTGCCGAGATTTCTTCATCAGTGAAATATTCACAATATAGCAGAAGTGGATTCAGGCCTATATAAATTTTGATATGGGTTGTTGGTGATGAGTATTTTGTTAAACTCATTTTATAATTTTTTATGAATGTAGATTAAATAATACCAAAACAGTTTTTTAATATCGATGTACAAATTTTTATTTTATCGAGAAACTGACTTAAGTAAATGAATAAGCAATTTTTAACACAATCTATGTTTACTGCGTCCAAAACAATCAAATTTTCTTTTCACGTGAATCTTTAAGAAAAATGATTAAATAATTGAATATAGTTTAAATTGGAATCGTGACATTTCTTCTGCTTTTAATTTAAAACTTGCTTTTAAAAATTACATTTCTTTTTTTAAACCACTTGCTTCAATGAGTAAGATATACATAATTTAGAAGTTTTTCGATGTACAACTGTGATACATTTTGATTATTTTTCAGCAGTCAAGAATTTATATCGCTTCTAATTTATCTATTTTATTACAAACTTTCGATATTTACACTATTTATTTTAATAATACTAGAAAAAGCCAAGAAAACGATTTTTTGTTATTATTTTTTGTAATTTGATGCACAAGCAAAAATTCTCAATAACTACTTACAACCCATTTTTAGCCGAAATTTACTTAAATGAAACATACTTTTGACTAGAAAACTCTATATTATGTTATTTTTATATAAAGAAAAACAATTTTCTTATTGTAATTCGGGATTATATTACTATTTGAATAAATTTAAAAAATTATGAAATAAAGATAATAGATACGGCCCAAATATATATAAATCATGTGAAGTAAATACAGACACATTCAGGAAAGAGAACAGTAACTAAATAAATATAATTATTGCATTGTTCAAATCGATACAAAATGCATTCTTCTGCATTATAAAAAATAGATAGATTTGATTGTCACATGTTTTTATAAATTTTAAGTTGCACTATATCGATTCTGAAATTAAAATTTGTAGCGATATTTTTAAAATATCAGATTATCCTATTGGTGATAATGTTTAAAATACAGTTGATTAATGGATAGAATCATATTGATATATACATATCGTATGATTGATATATTTCAATAGCAATAGTATTTATAACAAATTATCATTTACGAATTTATCTTCATATTTAGTTTGCTTTAAATAATTAATATTTAAATTAATATGATAAATTAATCATTTATAAGATTAATAGAACACATAATTTTAACAAAACAAAAATAAAAAAAATTTTAACGTGACAGAAATAAATATTATTCACTTTTCAAACAAATAAAAAATAATTATCTAGAGTATGTTAACCTTTTTAACAATTAATTTTCATATTCCAGTAAATTCTCTAGTTAGAAATTTTTGATGTATTACTATTAAATAATTCCACTTGCAAATACAAATATTAGAATGCTACATTATTTTTACTTGGTAAAGCAAAATGAATGATAGTTTTTTAAGTATTCAAAGAAGTTAAAATATTTTTGTTTACTATAAATTTATAAAGAAGCCAATTTGCTTTAATAATACAGTAATGGAAACTTTTTAAATATTATAAAAAGAAAGCTCGATGTTTTAAAAATAGTAAAAGACATACTTTTCAACTGTAAAAAAAAACATATTTTTTTATTACATATCATTCTAAATTTTTAGTTTCGTGTATTGCATTACTCAACTAAAAAGTTTTTTTAATATATTTTAAAAATAAATAAAATCTTACCTGCCAAATGAGCAGCGATTCACAACGTTGTGTTCTGGAGTTCCATGAGGAGTTGGCGTTCCTGAAGCCACCGAAATTCGTTCCGGATCGAATACTTTTTTTCGTCTGGTCAGTGCCAGAGGCAGTTCTTTCGATGAACACACTTGTGCTCGCCACGGTGAAAGCAGTTAATTAGAAAAAAATTCTTAATTGAAAATCTCACTGAATCACAAAATATTCCATTAGTCAATTAATTAATTAATATTTTATTCATGATTATATTTCTTTTTCTCTTAAAAAAGAATTATTTATCGTTTAATTTAAGAGTTCAGAAAAAAAGAGAGAAAAGATTAAAAGTTCAAGTTTTAATAATCGATACAACAAAACAAAGCAAACGATTTTTATTAGTTTATTATAAAAAATAGAATGAATGAATAAAGTTTTTAAAATATATTAATTTAAATATATTAATACCAAACGATTTATTTCATCGATAAATAATATTTTTTTAAAAAACTTTTGTTATTTTTAAACTTTATAAACTTTTAGTTAAAAGATTTTAAAATTAATCTAAATTTGTAGAATTTTAACTCAGCAGAATAAAAAAAATTAATAATGGTGAGGATATTTTTAATTCATGTTCTTAATAAAAATCCAAAAGAAATATCCAGGAAAGTGTTGAAGATAAGTTTGGCAACAACCACGAGTTGAACTAAGAAACGTTTGGCGCCAAGTGAAATCGAACGCGCTTCAGCTGCGGCAGACGATATTGTGAGTGTTTTCCAGATTCTTACTCTTGCCCCTGTATCGGTGGCAGCGCCGCACGTGGTCGAAATAGAGGGTTTGAAGGAAAAGCTCCTTAAATATTATACGCTTGAAATATTGGCATTTTGACGTAATGTGGAAATAATAGTTCTTTCGTTGGCTTAATCAAAATTTTTCTTTTATATCTAAGATTGAATTTTGTCTGTTAATCAAATATTTAATTTCGTAAGTTAGAAAATAAAACGTTTTCAAATAATCAATACAATTTCACATTTTTTTTTTTTTTTAACTCTCTTGCCGTAATCTACGAACATGATTAATAAATTACGGTAGAAATAATTTTGTCGTTGAAAATATTTGCTTAGTAAGCAAAATGCAAAGTATTTAAAGCATGATTTTTTAATGTAAAAAAAGATTGAATCTGTCATTAATTTTGTAAGATTTTTTGAGAGACTAGTTAATTAATTTATTTTTTTGCCTTAATAAAAAAATTGTTTTTCATGGATAAAAAAGGAAAGCTAATTTATTTTATGTTAGAGTTACATAACTGAGCTTATGTGTGAAACTTATTTATACAACAGTAAAAAATTTTTAAAAAGATAATGTTTAGAAAAAAAACAATTTAACTACTGAGACATAAATTTTTTTTTAACTTTAATTAACAAATTTTGGATTTTTGCGACTTTATTACAAATTGAAAAAAAATCTTCAAAGCAAATATATTTTTTTTAATATTTCCCAAATTTATAATTTAATTTTTAACTAATATTTCAATATTTTAAGTGTACATCTTTTACTAATTGGTTATATATAAATATATATGTATATATATATATGAATTGAAGTTTTTATAAGCATAAAACTAAAAAAATTTTAGAAAAAAATTCTAAAATTCTAAAATTTTTAAATGAAAGGTCTATTATAAATAAAAATTATTTTTCAACACAATTTATAAAAATTTTATAAAGTTGATTATTGCTAATTAAGCAACAGTTATAGCACACAATAAGTATCTAATCCATTTCGAAGTTAATTAGTAGTACATTTTTACAGACAGAATGAGCATAAGTATTTATAAACTACGGGTTTGGTTAAAATTTATTTTTATGATTAATGGCGTTTTATTTCTGAAGTTATGTTTAGTAATATAATTACCTATATAATTAAATTAATAATTAAAAACTCAAATTATAAACAAATTTATGAATTTTTAAAGAACAAAATTATTTAAACATTTGCAATTTTATATTTAACAAGTAATATAAAAAAAAATTTTTTTTAAGTCAATTCCTACTTTTTTTTTATTATATTGTAGAAAAGTCCTTCACAAATGAAGTTGAAATTTTACTCTTACATCTGGCGCCATCTATTTGTAGATACATGCTATTTAAATTTTTAAAAAATTAAAATTAATTAATTAAATTTAATAAATGAATTAATATTTGAAAAAACTGTATTAACATCAAGTGTCATCCACTACAAGTTCGAAAAAATGTATTTGAACTTGAGTGGATGAATAAAAAATATTTTATTAATGATTGAAAATTTATAAGTTATTTTTAAATTTATAAGAAAATTTATAAATTTATAAATATATTTTTATATAAAAATACATAAATATATTTTTATATAAAAATACATATTTTACTCTCCCCAAGATATATATAGGGAGAGTGTGAGCTAATAGAAGGAATTGAAAAAAATGGCAATAAACAATAAAATTCGAAAATTACTGATGTCAATAATTCCCACATCCAAAGTTGGAATTTGAAAAGCAAATTTGTGAAATTTTAATGACATTGCCAGAAAAGAAACCGTTATTAGAAAACATGACTTATCTTATACAAAAAATTGGACTTGCTGTTGGAAGATGTCATGACAAGATCTTATTCAAGATCTTAAGAATTTTTTTTTTTTTTAAAAAATGGGATATTATTATTATTAATAAATAACGGAAGAGAAGGATCAGATCGTGTCTCCATTTGAAAGAGAGGAATGGGATTAAAGTTATTAAAAATAATTCTAAAATAACTTCTGCAGAAGTCTCTCAAGAATCAGAATATTTTCATAAACAAGTAACATAAAAAAAAAAATTTTACAGTCAATTCCTACTTTTTTTTTCACTATATACAGAAAGTCTTTTATAAAAAATTTTCATTCATTTTTTAAAGTTTATCTGGAGCCATCTATTGGTAGATATATGCAACTTAAATAAAAAACTAAAATTAATTAATTAAATTTAATTAATGAATTAATGCTTGAAAAAACTTTATTAACATCAAGTGTCCTTTACTACAAGTTCAAAAAATGCATTTGAACTTGAGTGAATTAACAAAAAGTATTTTATTAACGATTGAAAATTTGAACAAGATATACATAGGAGAGTGTGAGCTAATAGAAGGAATTGAAAAATGTCTTCAAAAACAATAAGAAAGATTATACGGATTGGTTATCGAGAAAGAGTGCTAAATAAGAAACCTTATAAGCCATATAAATAAATTGAAAATGATTTGCAAAAGAGTACCTCCTGAAAGAAAGAGTTTTCAGTAAATTTATGTACGCTGGAAACTTTGGACAACTTCGGATATGAACGATTTTGGATAACTAAACATCCTTAAGCAACTTTTAAAGAAAAATGCTTAAAATTTTTGTCTTGTGGAAGATTTGGGATTCTTCTAGTCGATAATTATAATACTCGGCTGCGGGGGAAGTCGATTTTGGCACCAGTTTGACTATAAATTGGTTACGCTTGCATTTTAATTATAGATGTTATCCGTTGTTTGGCGCGAAATTGGTGATGGAAAAAATAGCCATATCCTAAAATTGAAATGGTGCCAACTCGATTCTTCGTTGACTAGCATCCTATATGGTATGCTTGGTAGGGATTTTTGTCTTTTAAATAGACAGCAACTCAACGCATACATCGGAAATTGATCGTGTTTGGATTCTGTATAATACCCCTCGGCGACTGAAAACTCCATCCAAATCTCCAGGTACGAATCCCTTTCAGCATCTATGCTGTGACTAGTCCCTCTGTCCGGCAGCACGGAACGGATACAGCATGAATAGGAGCACCGTAGGTAGAGGGCTCCGAGTCTCTGTAGGCGGACAGCGCTTTAGATATCTCTAGTTTATTTACGACTATCATCTTCATCATCAGTGGCACAGCAGACGCATGGCGGGTCAAGGTCGTCTGCCTAATGGCAGATTTTGAGACAGGAAGAGTTTCTTTTTACAGGGTAGGGGTGTCAGCCCTACTCCCAACGCTCTACTTCAGTCATATTAGACCGGGACCTCGGTTTAAAGTGGATTCCGAACCACTACAAACATCCATGACTAGAATCCGAAACCTGTGGCACCGAGCATCAGAGTTATTTATGACTTATGTTAAAATAAATTCAAATAATTTCTTTTATGGGAATCGTCAATAAATTTTTATTTCATAAAATTAATTATAATCTATCATATAATTGTCAAGTTTTTCAAAAAATGTAGATTTAATTAGTAACTTTGACAATAAGGTAGTAATCAAAAATAACTAAATTATTCATAAATACAGAATAAGAATTTCGTAGTTTTTTTTACATCATAATAATATATATATGCTATGGCTAGTAAGTCTAGGAAGTTAATACAAACCATGAGAAATTTCAGAAGCAATTTATGTGCATATACTTATTGGGGGAAAAACCTCGAAAACCCAACTGTCAAGGACAGAAACTCATAAATGATCACAATGGCCATTCAATCTATTCGTTTTTGTAAGCTAATCACCAATGCAGAAACATCCTTCATCAATTAGCAAGTAGCTTGTGAGCATAACCACTGGACTTCCTTAAGAAATCCTCGCATGAAAGAAACAGAATGAAGCATTTATTACTGATAGAAGAAATACTTATTTACTCATACACACTACAGTACGCCTTTTGTGATAATATTTATATATTTGTCTACTTATATTTCCCATAGATTTTCTGTGGTACATAGAAGAGAAAATTCTATTTACTGCCATGTTCTTTATATTCTTACAATTTCTGTATTATAGGATTCGCATTTATTTAGACAATTGCCCAAATTCTACAATCCTTTTTATGTACACTAAGCGAAAAATGTTAGTGTTATTAAAACTGAATGTCTGTGGCTGAAAATATATTATATTACAACTATAAAATTTAAATTTATTCCACTATGTCTACGCCTTTATATGCTACCTCAAATATTTGTAGTAAAAAAAATCTTCTTTCTTCCTCTCGAATAACTCTCAATTGACTTGCATTTGAAACATTTATTTTATATGTTACCAATATGTGTCGATATTAAACATTACATTCATTATAAACTAATTAACAAATATCTATGTTAATAAACTTTCTTTGATTTCAAAACCTTTCAAAACACTGTGTATGTGCATACACATCATTTTTTTCTATTCTCATCAATAGTAATTGTAACTAAAATCT
Source organism: Caerostris extrusa (assembly GCA_021605095.1). Taxonomy (NCBI): domain Eukaryota; kingdom Metazoa; phylum Arthropoda; class Arachnida; order Araneae; family Araneidae; genus Caerostris; species Caerostris extrusa. The sequence goes on from BPLR01001539.1 coordinate 23,999, forward strand.
TTAAACATCTTTTACTTCTTCTTCATTGGTGCAGCAGTCTCATTATGGAGAAAGGCGTCTGTCTACCGGCAGACTTCGAGACAGGAGATGTTCCTTTAAACATCTAGGTCAAGGTTTTCTCAAGAAAGGGAGACAAGTAGTAAAAAACAAACACAAATTTTCTATTGCTGCTAAAAGGAAATACCAGTATTCATGAATTTAAAATTGATGCAGGAATATATAGGGAAAAGATTTTTAAATCAAAAATTATGTAAAAGAAACAGAAAAGAAACATTTTTGCAAGCGGTACCAATTTCACAAATTTTAAAAACATCTTTCCCTTAATGTAGCATTTATACTGCTAAGTATCTATGGACTTTGGAACAGAATATTCACCACTTTGCACTAAGAGCGACCCTTAGTTACATCCGCTGGGGAGAGAATCATCTCGAGAATTCACACTCTCTTTCAGCCTTAAACTTAAAGCAGTGATCCTCAATTTCCTCTCGCCCCTTTAAGAATTCGTGATTTTTATATATCCCCTCTATTTGAATACTATGTAATTGCAATGAAGCTCATTGCTTATTATTATTCATTGTCAAATTTATAGTGTGTATAGCATAATATATACAGAGTGTTCGATCAATACCGCATAAATGAAGAATTTTCTTTCGGAGTGAATAAAAGTTACCCAAAGAACTATACCTTTACAATGAATACAAAAGAAAAAGCATAACGCCACATCTTTTTTTTTTTTTTCTTTCTAATGCAGCTGGAAAACACTTAGACAAGATGTCTTAAGAAAAACGCTGCACAGACGTACTCACTTTGCATTACCCAGGAGGCGCGTGTAACTTGAAGATAAGCCACGGACGCGGAGTAACAATGGCCCCGCAACGCTCTACGATCCCTATTAGACCGGGACCTACAGTTTAAAGTGGATTCCGAACCACTACAAACATCCATGGCCCCGCCGGAACTCGAACCCGAAACCTGTGGTACCGAGCGCCAGAGCGCTAGCCACTCGACCATTCAGGCACAGAACTCCACATCTAGTACACAAAAAATAAACATAAAGTGCATAAAGCATAAAGTGCACGAAACGACCACCTTACATACTCCTGTTTGTGTACACTTATAATGCTTAACTGTACACGTCCAATAGCTTAGTGTCCACAAAAATGAAAGCAGCAAACGAACAAGTAACAAGATTTCATTCTGCAATAACAAAATTCAATATTTCAATTCCTTCTGATGTTTTCATATGAAAAATCTAAAAGAGTAAGCTATCGAGATTGTGGTGGCAACATAACTTATGTTTGCCTTCCAATCAACAGATAACATTGTCTATGAGATGATGGCTATGGACCGCTAGAGGTATAATCATTTACATTTTGTAATGCATTGTCACTACACTTATCGTAAGTGAATCACATATTATAATAACCACGAACGCCGTTATCACTATCCAAAATTGGCTGATAGTCTAGCAATGTGAATCCAATGACAACTGTTCAATTGCATGACAAATAAGCAATTGTCGTCTACTTCTCTTTAAACTGCTCCCACACACCCATATGTACAATTTTAATTTGGGCCTGAATAGCCGAGTGCCTAGCGCTCTGGCGCTGGGTGCCACAGGTTTCGAGTTCGAGTCGCGATGGTACCATGGATGTTTGTAGTAGATCAGAATCCACTTTAAGTCGTAGGTCCCGGTCTCATATGACGTCACGGAGTCGAGTCAGACTTCTATCTACGGTCGCTCTATCATGACAAAGCTGCCCCCTTTCCCTTTAACCATGAGTCCGTACGGGTTCGCGGGCAGATTTCTATCAGATGGGATAAGGAATAACAAAATAATTTTAATTTTAATTTTTATTCGCTAGCATTCTTTTGTTTTTCATATGTTTTGCAGTTTCGCATGATTTAAATAAAGCCTATTTTTCGTACACCGAATGTGACGTCATTTTTTTCCTGAAAACTACACGTCATAGAAGCATGGTTCTCCAATCAGCTTTGATATTCTACAAGAGCGAAGATCCTCATCCTGCAGCATTTATATAATATTGAATGAAAATTAACTGTTATATTGTTTTAACATCAAAAGAGATACATTTTTATTTTTAACATTTAATTTGAAAAGATTGATAAGTAATACAAAAAAAAATTACTTTAATTTAGAAGCAAAATAAAAAAAAAACAATCTTCCTTATTGTGGAGTATGTCATTTCAATCAATTTGATTGTCCTCCGTAACTATTCCTTTTTTCCATGGATCTGCTCCTTGTTTCATCTTATTAAATTATCAATTCAGGATAAAAGTATTGGAGGTTAACTGATTTGAAAATTATTCGTTCAGTAATTTTTTCTATCGAACCCGATCAACTCCTGGGAATCAATACTTTTCTTGACTTGAATTGACTTTGAACTTTGACTGACTTGATTTATAGTATTAACGGCTTTATCTCAATTTATCCAATCGCTCTTAAGAAGAAATCAGTTTGGTTTTGGTTTAGTTTGTCGCTCTACGGTCATCTTGTGCACGAAGGGCTAAACAGACCGGGACTTACTGTTTAAAGGGGTTTCCGAACCACTCACAAACATCCATGCAACCGCCAGAATACGAACCTGAAGTCTGTGATACCAAACAAGAAGAAATCATAGAAAAGAAATAAGTAAAGATAATACAAATAAAAAAGATCTTCAGATAATCAGTAGGATTTGGCTGATTCCAAAAGTATTCAAGAAGAAACACTTAAATGGGGTGTTGTGTTGAATGTCTGACACTAAACAATACAAAAAGGTTAATACAAACAAAAAAAAAAACGTAATTTTTTGGAGGAAATTAATTATTGGTATGGATTTGTAATGCGGTTCGTTGTTCATATCAAATAACCAAGAATAGGTTAGGACTTTGTAACCAAAAGCCTGTTTTAGCTTTTCTCTTTGTACATCATAGTGCATTTAAATAAAATATGTTCCTCTGTTTCAGGTTTATTGCATATTGAGCATAATGGAGAAGATGTTAATCCAAATCTATTGAGTCTAACTATAGAAAGATAGGTTTTGGTGCGAAATCTTGAAATTAGTACTTCTTTTCTGTTGATAGGTAAGAGACAATACTTTTCTGACCACTGGCCTAATAGATGGGATTTAAGGTCATTTGATTCACAGGACTTTTCTTGATTGGGACTTTTAGTTCGCTGACAAACTTTCAAACCGATTTTCCATCGATCAGGAACCTGCCACGTTAACCTGGCGGCAAGGCGAAAAAAATACAAACTGAATTACTTACAAATTCACAATAAAATTTCATACTAATATTTTAATGTATATTTTACATTGTGTTTAGCGAGGCATTTTCCAAATGATGCAATTTACTTTAATTTAAAATCATCTTTAATCTTTAATTTAAATTAATTTTTATTTGCATAAATTCACTTAAATTAAAATTTAATTTAATTTTAAATGAATATTTATAATGGACTGCTTTTAGATACGCTCATAAATTTTATATATCATTTTTTTTTTTTTAGATTAGCTGTAACAAACAGATGGCAATATTAAATTCTAAATTTCTGTAGAAAAAAATGCAAGAATATAAAGTCAAAAAAAAATATGTCATTATTGCTTATAGAAATATTTATTCCTTCATAGACGTAGTGGTATGTCTTCAATGTGCTTTCTATTAATTTTCATATATCTGTCAACCGATTCCACAGTAAATTGTAGAGAAAATGCTATCTGGTGACATTTCCTTTATTTTTATATTATTTCCTTGTGGGAGTACCTAGACATATGTCAGAATTCTTTGGTATTTTCGAGAATATATATATATATATATATATATATATATAATGTCAAAATAGCAATGATAAATGAAACATTACCAGAAATAGCAGTAGACAATAAATGGGAAAATAAATATACCTTATATGTTTCGTCTGAAAGGTTATGGGTACGGATATTTGCAGTTAAAAAAAGATCAGAAATATTATCGGAATTTCTATAAAATAGCTTTTGGTAATCTTATTGTAAGAAACTGGGAGCATTAAGGGATCGGTTATTGTATAAATGTATTGTAAAAGTAGACTTTGAAGAAATGTTTTACATTTTTTTTAAAACAAAGCTTTTCTGCCTTTGAAAGTCTCGAACAAAATTAAATAGCCTAAAATAGATATATTACAAAAAATAAAATACGTTGAAACACAGGATAGTTATTCATAATTTTACAAAGTCAATTGATCTATCTTAACAGGATGGTGCAAAAGTTTTATCGAATTTCACTTGTTCAGCATTCATTGTCCATATAAAGCAATCCAAATTATTTCAACTTTCATTACAATGATCCTATTTAGTAAAAATTAGGGTTGGATAAGCGTATGGTTTTAATTCAGTGTTGTTTTTATAGTTGAAACTGAATTATTTCTTTAAATAATAACGAATCTTTAGCTGCCATATTTATTAAAATTTGCTAAAACAGCATTGCAACGCATAACACACAAAACAAAATTCATCTTAAAAGCATGTTCGCTTAAGGATCTTCGTACCCTATGCACTGCGTGGACTCTACACTCGACTGTACTCTCTATTTTTCCCCCTGTCTCTCAAGATCGAACGGGGAGGAAAACGGTAAAAACATGCCAATGCAAAGTCTAACGTAAGAGTCAACCCGTTCTTGAAAGAAAGATCTATTAACCTTGAGTTCAAGGCTACAGTTTGTGGAGAAATGCATGGTGGATCCTTACTACTCCCTTCGAAGAAAGCACATAGGTCGCAGGAGTTCAGATAATACTAAAACGATGCTACCTTAGATCACCTAGAAATTTGTAAGCCTGGTATTAATTGTTCTTTATACAAGTTTACCATTTAAGCACCATAACGCTTTTCATTTGAAAATAATTAAACATATGATTCTATATTTAAGTTGTTATTTGAATTAAATGAATTTTTTTTAATTTTTAGCGTTAAAATTTTCAATTTTTTAATGGATAAATTAAAAAATAAATAGCAATAACTTTATTTAACATTGGTTAAAAATATGCATCAATTTAAAATGTTTTTTTTTAAATGACAGAGAAGAGATTTAACTAATTACCAAAACGTTTTAGATTGCAGAAAGTGCTTACAAAATTTTTCAGTTCCTTCTTCTTTCAGTAGCGTTCGGTGCCACAGGTTTTAGGTTCGAGTCCCTGCTGTGCCATAGATGTTAGTAGTGGTTCGGAATCCCCTTTAAACCCTTGGGTCTGATCTAATATGATTGGTGGGTGTAGGGTTGACAAGCTTACGTCCTAAAAAGAAAACATCTCCTGTCGCAAAATCTGCCAGTAGGCAGACGGCCTTTGGCCACTATGGGGCTGTTGCGAAAATGATGATGATCGTTATAAAAGTTGCAGCAAAACTGTTACAATTCATTATCTTAGAGATATTTTTAAGAAATAGTTTAAATATTAGGTTTACCACAGTTCGCAAAGACGTTGAAAGAAATCCTTATTTTTTTTTTACATGTACTCAGAAACTATAATATCATTAAAACAAAATATTCATTGAACTACATTCACTCTCCAAATCAGTACTTTTAATGTACTTTTAAACAATCTCACTCAGTAATATTTTTCTGCATAAGAAATTGTTTACAACAATCACTTAAGATGACAGGTACAGGGCAAGTTAAAACGAGAACGCTTTTGACACTTTCTTTCGAGGCCATTGTTTAATTACCTTAGCGACATGGGGTTAAACACTCGAGCTCAAATTAGAGAGATTTTTTTTAAAACTGTTATCTCCTTTTTACAGAAAACTTTCCTTCGAACAATGGAAATTGTCTACATAAAAACATGTTTTCGTCGTGAAAGTTTTCTCAAAACTTTTAAGGAAATTACTAAACTGTATTTAAGATTGTTATATTTCAGAGTTAAAAATAATCTGTGTTAGTTTAAATATCACAGAAAAGCAAGATCTTTTGTAGAATTATTATTATATATATATATATATATATGTGTGTGTGTGTGTGTGTGTGTAGATAAAAGAGAGAGAGGGGTAGGGTAAATTTTATAAAATGATACAGCTATAAGGTAAATGAATGGGGGTTTTACGAAAATACAATTTTCTAGAGAACATAAATAACATTCATAACATCCTGTGCGTAAGTGCCCCTTGATAATATTGTCCTCCTATAGTAAAACTTTCTTTTGTTGATTTTCTGGATACATTTGGTTTTTTAATTGCTGGTTTCTGTACATTTTTTCTGCATATTTATATTCGGCTAATACATCGATGTATTTTTTACTTTTACATTTTAAAGATATATATACTGACTACCAATAAGTATTTGGACACCTATGCAAATGACGATATTTGCGGTCCTGAGGTACGTCACGGACTCCGCCGATATATATCGTAAAGGAAACAGCATCGGCATTAGTCGCATGCAAGATGCCGCGCAGTTCGGAGCTCTCAGATTTCGAGAAAGGTATAATTATCGGGTATCACAAATGTGGCCGATCCTTATGGGACATATCTAGCGATCTGAAGTACCCAAAATCGACAGTGGCTTATGTGATTAAGAAGTGGAAGGTGAGCGGTGATTGTCGGAATGTACCCCGAGTCGGCAGACCAACGAAATTGGGGATGGAGACCGATGAGTGCTCCCCAGAGAAATTCGGAAGAACCGCACACAACCGATGGCCCTCATCCGTGAGGAATTTCAACAGGCATCCGGGAGTATTGTTTCAATGAATACCATCCGTAAGGAAGCACATCTGCATGGTTTTCATGGTCATGCTGCTGACCATAAGCCTTTAATCACAAAGTCCAACCGCGCTGCTCGGTTAATGTGGTGCAAAGCACATCGAAATTGGACTGTAGATCAGTGGAAACGGATTCTTTGGAGTGACGAATCAAGGTTCACCCTTTACCGTTCGGATGGCAGGGTCTGGGTCTGGCGTCTGCCTGGAGAACGTCTCTTGCCGGAATACATTGTACCAACAGTCAAGTTCGGCGGAGGTGGAATTATGGTCTGGGGTGTTTCTCCTGGTATGGACTGGGACCCTTGGTCTCCATTCATGGTAAGCTTAACGCCGATGCCTACTGCACTATTTTGGATGACAATGTGCTTCCTACGTTGTGGCAGTTTTACGGGTTGGACCCCTGTTATTTTCAGGACGACAATGCCAGTTGTCATGTTTCGACGTTAACCAAAAGGCTTGGCATGGTGCCAATGGAGTTCATCGAATGGACTGTCCTGCCCAGAGCCCAGATCTCAACCCTATCGAGAACCTCTGGGACGCGTTGCATCGCCGAATTCAGGGGTGCACTACCCGTCCAAAATCGGTGAAGGAACTTCTATGTCTTCTCCAAGCCGAGTGGAAGAAAATACCACTAGCTGTCATACAAAGACTTGTGGAAAGTATGCCCCGGAGGGTTCACGCTGTAATTGCCTCTCGTGGAGGCTCTACCAACTATTGATTTTGAATGAAGTTCGTTTTCTTTTCTAACACAGGTGTCCAAATACTTATTGGTAGTCAGTGTATATCTTTAAAAGTAAAAAAGTATGTATATATACATATATATATATATATATGCCCCACTCGTGATTTAATGGCAACGTCTGACACTGGCGAGCGTTAAGGAGGAACTTCAATCAGCCGGCGGCTTTATTGCAGACACTTTTTAAAAAACGAGGAGTCTTGATGGCGCTTGGAATGTTCAGCAACTTGCCTCGTGAATCATACTACCTGGCGGGAGGCTTCCGAGTTTTCTCCCCTACAATACGCCAATGCAGGGTAGCTCCCTAAAATTCCTCCAAGAAGACATTTGCTTCCTTCAACTACACTGAACCAAGTCAGACTTTTACCTACGGGTGTTCCATCCCAACAAAAGATGCCCCTTTCTCTCCATCGATGAATAGACTACTTATGGGATGTCCGTCCCGCACTGCAGGATACTGGGAATTTGACACAACAACAACAAAGCTATGTATTGAATATTTATCAAAAAAGAAAAAAAAGTGTATGTCATGGTTAAAACTAAGTAATCATGACGAAATAAATAAAATCATAAATGTCTAGACATTGGCCAATCACAGACCGATTACAATGGCTGTCTGCAATTCAATTCTTATGGATTTTTTGACTCAAGCACAATGAAAAGATTCTTGGAAGATGTCGTCACATATTTCACCCATCAGAGCTTCAGTGTTGGAAAGACTGCAATACAAAAACAGTAGTTTAACTGTAATAATGATTGAATCACTGTTCAGATTTACGAATTGGCTACATCTTGGAGCTAGACAGTTTTTATTACATTTGTTTTCCTACATAATTTCTTACGGAACTAAATAAATTGTTTACTTAATGGCTGTTTTCATTTATTTTATGATTAACTTTTGGCTTAATTTGTGCACTTTATTAAATTTTTTCGGCTTTATTTAAATACTGAATTCGATGGGAACATAAATATTTATGCTTTGACATAAATCGAATGTTAACTTACTTGAGGTATCATGAACTCATGTTAATTGTAACTGATAATGACCATAATTCTGATAGTTTACGAGCTAGTATCTTCCATTCCGGAATTTCATAAGTAGGCGTAAAGCAGTTTAGGAGGATTTTCTCACATCTTTGTATAATACTTATATATTTATAAATAACTATAAAATTTACGGAAAAAAAAAGTTGTATGGCATAGTTAAAACTCTGTAATTATGACAAAAATAAATAAAATCGTAAATGTCGTGACTTTGGCCATTCACAGACCGCCTACAATGATTGTCTGCAATAATGTAATATTTTGAGATGAAAAAACTCGTCAATAAAATGTGAGAATTAAGAAGCATTCAGAAGAAAAGGCGGTCTGGGGGGCAATTGACTAACGTTCTGGCTTTTGGTACTATAGGCTTTAGATTCGAATCCTTGTGGTGGCAGGAATCATTGATATTTGTAGTGGTTCGCAATCCACTTTAAGCTGTAAGTTCGCAATCCACTTTAAGCTGTTTAAGGCCCGATCTTCTACTACTATAGAGCGTCACAGAACCCAATCAGACATCCCACACTGTATAAGGGCAACTCAACTCTAGTCACAGTGATGTGGTGTGGCGTGGTGTAGTAGTAATAGTTCAGAATCCTCTTTAAACTTTAGGTCCCAGTCTAATTAACCTAGAGTGTGTAAAAAATGACCGTAGAGCGACAAACCACAACCAAATATAGAAGAAAAATTAAGTTCTATTTTTAATACTTAGAAACTAACAAAAACAAATTTTTAGTTATACTATACCATAAGATCCTTTGCTGTTCGAAAAAAAATCACTTTTCAAAAATTGTCTTTGCGGGGAAAAACTAAGTGAAATGCCAAGCTTGAAACTATGCAACTGTCACCTGGCTATGATTCATTTCAATATCCGGTCACTGTAGTTAGATAATTCTAAAATCCATCATGTGTTAACATCCTCATGTTAACATATGAAATCAATCAAATCAAATCAGTTGAAATCATGTTAACTCATGGAATATCAGAGTTCCAGAATTATAGAAGCATGCTAAGAAAGTAAATACTGCAAATGCAGTTTCACCCATCAGGTCTCCTCCATTTTTTTTTTTCCTTCTTTTTCATCGGGTTTTTTTTAAAGAATCCGCCACGTGTTGATCGATTACTGTGACGATAGGAGTGTGCGTATGGCTTTCTCGGATGCGCTCGAGTCCCGTCAGCTTAATTAAAATGATACTGAAATTCAAGTTGAAAAAACGCTTCTTGTAGTAGATATGATTACATGGAATTCCTTTCTTTTTAATAATAAAGTTATTTTTTTAAAATGGGCTCTAAAAAGACATTATTTTCCCTTGGAATTAGTTCTTGTTGGTATTGAATAGCAGAACTATCAAAACATTAAATGTAAGTCAAATACCTAACCACCGGACAAAAAATATAATAAATAACAGGCTAAGTAACTGTTTTTCCAATAGAAAATTATTCGTTCGAAAATGTTATTCTATCGAACCCAATCAACTCCTGGGAATCAATATTTTGCTTGACTTGTCTTGACTCCGAGCTTTGACTGACTTGATTTATATTCGCGTTAGCTGCTTTATCTCAATTCATCCAGATGCTCTTAAGAAATCAGAGAAAAGATAATACAAATAAAAAAGATCTTATAATCAGTAGGGTTTGATTGGTTCCAAAAGAATTAAAGAAGAAGAAGTGAAATATAATGTTGTGTAGATCTTCTGTTGCTAAACTATACAAAAAGGGTAATACACAAACACACACAAAAAAACATAGTTTTCGTAGGAAATTAATTATTGATATACTTTTATAATAAGGTTCGTCGCTCATATTAAATAACCCAAGAATAGGTTAGGACTTTGTATCCAAAAGCCTATTTTAGCTTTTCTCTTTGTACGTCATATTTAGTGCATTGAATAAAATATGTTCTTCGGTTTCAGATTTTTGCATCTTGAGCAGAATGGGGAAGATGTTAATCCAAATCTATTGAGTCTAACTTTAGAAGGATAGGCTTTGGTGCGAAATTTTTAAATTAGTACTTCTTTTCTGTTGATAGGTAAGAGATATTACTTTTCTGACCACTGGCCTAATAGATGGGATTTAAGGCCATTTGGTTCATAGGACTTTTCTTGATTGGGACTTTTAGTTCGCTGACAAAATTTCAAAGCGATTTTCGATCGATCAGGAACCTGCCACGTTAACCTGGCGGCAAGGCAAAAAATACAAACTGATTTACTTACAAATTCACAACAAAATTTCATACTAATATTTTAATGTACACTCATGTCCATAAATTAAGGATAATGAAGTTCAGGCAAAGAAAGAGACAGAAGCAAAACAAATTTGACTTATTTGTAAAGTCTATTTATTAAACAAAACGTAAAGAGCAAAAAAGATGCTATATGTTTGACATAATTAATAAAAATTGCGCTTTTTACTCCCTGGAGCAAATTTCAAAAAAGAACCTATTTACAAAAACAGTATAACATGGTTAGTATGACGGTTAATATGGAGTATGTCTCCCGGACGATGCAATACAGGCCTTACAACGCCTAGGCATGCTGAGTATCAAATTATCAATCTGATCTTGGGGAATATTACACCACTCATCAAGCAATGCCCTCCGAAGTTCCGGTTGACAGGTGGGAGGGGTTGATGGGCTGCAATTCGTCGGCCAAGCATATCCCACACATGCTCTATTGAATTCAAGTCCGGTAAGAATGCTGGCCAATCCATACGGGTGATATCCTCCAATTGAAGGCATTCGTCTACAATGTTTGCTCGGTGAGGACGGGCGTTGTCATCCATAAACAGAAATTCAGCACCCATGGCGCCCCGAAACAAACGTACATGTTGTTCCAGAATGACATCCCGATAGATGTGGCCTGTCATCGTTACACTCTGAACATGCAGGTCAGTTCTGGAACCAAAATAATTCCTCCCAAAACGAGCCATCCTGTACCAACGTAACGGTGTCGTTCAATGGTGTTCTCTTGGTGATAACTGGTACCTGGCGCTCTCCATATGAAAGTCCGGTGAGAATCAGACTGCAAACTAAACCTGATCTCGTCGGAAAACATCACAAAAGACCACTGTTGCGGTGTCCACAATGCATGCTCTCTACTCCAGGTTAAACGCAGGCGATAGTGAGTTGCGGTAAGTGGAACACATCTGACAGGCCTACGAGCATATAGACCAATGTGCTCTAAGCGTCTGTACACGGTCTGCCTTGAAACTGTCGTACCGGTAGCTGAAGAGAGCTGACGAGACAGGTCTGATGATATGCTCCGTCTGTTTCTTTTGGCAGTAACTGCTAAATACCGGTCCTCATTCGGCGTTGTAACTCGGGGGCGACCTGTGCTGTAACATCTACTCACATTACCATCATCTTGGAATCGGTGCCAAAGCCTGGAGATGACACTCTGGGCGATTCCAAGTTTCTCGGATACTTCCAGCTGGGTACGTCCACATTCCAGTCGTCCGATAAATCTACCACGTAAAAATCATCCAAATGCTTCCTTTGTGCCATAACTATGCGGTTATTGCACTGAAAGGCTTTTAAAGCGCTTGTGAACAATTTTACTTCTTTGCCACCATTCCTTATATACCCCTCTCTTACACTCTCGTCATTGTGACGTACTATCCGCGCCATCTGGTGGTTTCCTGTAATTTGCACATTCTTCTTCAAGATGTGTGTGATAATTCTACAGGTGACATTTTTATTTTAGAGTTCATTTTCTGTGTGTTTCTGAATTATCCTTAATTTATGGACATGAGTGTATATTTTACATTGTGTTTAGCCAGGCATTTTCTAAATGATGCAATTTACTTTAATTTAAAATCATCTTTAATCTTTAATTTAAATTAATTTTATTTGCATAAATTCACTTAAATTAAAATTTAATTTAATTTTAAATGAATATTTATAATGGACTGCTTTTAGATACGCTCATAAATTTTATATATCATATTTTTTTTTAGATTAGCTGTAACAAACAGATGCCAATATTAAATCTTAAATTTCTCTAGAAAAAATGCAAGAAAATAAAGTCAAAAAAATATGTCCTTATTGCTAATAGAAATATTTATTCCTTCATAGACGTAGTGGTATGTCTTCAATGTGCTTTCTATTAATTTTCATATATCTGTCAACCGATTCCACAGTAAATTGTAGAGAAAATGCTATCTGGTGACATTTCCTTTATTTTTATATTATTTCCTTGTGGGAGTACCTAGACATATGTCAGAATTCTTTGGTATTTTCGAGAAATATATATATATATATATAATGTCAAAATAGCAATGTTAAATGAAACATTACGAGAAATAGTAGCAGACAATAAATGGGAAAATAAATATACCTTTTATATGTTTCATCTGAAAGGTTATGGGTACGGATATTTGCAGTTAAAAAAGATCAGAAATATTATCGGAATTTCTATAAAATAGCTTTTGGTAATCTTATTGTAAGAAACTGGGAGCATTAAGGGATCGGTTATTTTATAAATTTAATATAAAAATAAACATTGAAAAAAAAATTTTACAGTTTTTTAAATAAAGCTTTTCTGCCTGTGAAAGTCTCGAACAAAATTAAATAGCCTAAAATAGATATAATACAAAAAAATAAATACGTTGAAGCACAGGATAGTTATTCATAATTTTTACAAAGTCAATTTATCTATCTTAATAGGATCTTGCAAAACTTTTATCGAATTTCACTTGTTCAGCATTCGTTGTCAATTTGTAATTGACAATTGTAAACTGGGTATATATTACAAGTTTACCATTTGTTGCTGCTTGTTGTTGTCGTTGTTTCTTATCCCACTTGGCTGGCCAAGCCCACGAGCCCATACGTACTCATGATTGAAGAGGAAGGAAGCAGCTTCTGTTGTGATGGAGCACCCGTAGGTAAAGTCTGACTTTGGCTCCGTGACGCTCTTACAGTCATAGGAGGCCGGGGCCTACGGCTTAAAGTGGACAAACATCCATGGCACCGCCGGGATTCGAACCCTAAATCCTGTGGCACCGAGGGCCAGAGCGCTAGACACTCGGCCATTCAGGTCCCTGTTTACCATTTAAATACCATAAAGCTTTTACATTAAAAAAAAATTAAACATATTATTCTATATTTAATTTTTTTTTTTCAACTAAATGCTTCTTTTAATTTTTGGCGTTAAAATTTCCAATTTTTCAATGGATTTAATTAAAAAACAAGTAATATAAAAAAAATTTAAGTAAATTCCTACTTTTTTTCACTGTATTATATAAAATCCTTTATAAACGATTTTCATTCATTTTTCAAGTTTATTTGGTGCCATCTATTGGTAGATATATGCAACTTAAATCTAAAAAACTAAAATTAATTCATTAAATTTAATTGATGAATTAATATTTGAATAAACTATATTAACATCAAGTGTCATCCCCTACAAGTACAAAAAAAAATGTATTTGAAGTTGAGTGGATGAATAAAAAGTATTTTATGAACGATTGAAAATTTGAACAAGATATATATAGGGAGAGTGTGAGCTAATAAAAGCAATTGAATAAATAGCAATAACTTTATTTAAGATTGATTAAAAATGTGCATCAATTTTAAATGTTTTTTTAAATTGATGCACATTGTTAAAAATAACAGATAAGAGATTTAAATAATTACTGAAGTGTTAGCGTGCCGAAAGGGTTTACAAATATTTTCAGTTCCTATCTTCACGAGGGCCTAATGGGCGAGTGTTTAGCACTCTGGTACTCGGTACCACAGGGTTCGAGTCCCGGCGGTGCCATGGATGTTTGTAGTGTTTCTGAATCCACTTTAAGCTGTAGGTCCCGGTTTCCTGGGACTGTAGAGCGCCACAGAGCCAATCAGACTTCTCATCGACATCATTCCCAAACTATATAGGGTTGATAATAACTCAGCTATATATAACTCAGCTCTAGGCACAGTGATGTGGTGTAGTAGTAGTAGTGATGGTTCGCAATCCATTTTAAACTGCAGATCCCGGTCTGTTTAGCCCAAAGTGTGCACAAGATGACCGTAGAGCGACAAACCAAACCAAACCCATCGTCATACATGTAGCAGCAAACCTGTTACACATCGTAATCTTGGAAGTATTTAAAATATAGTTTAAGTAGTAGATTTACCATTGATTGCAAAGAAGTCAAAAGAAATTCTTTTACACATACTCAGTAACTAGAATATCATTAAAACGAAATATTCATTGAACTACATTCCCTCTTCAAATCAGAACTTTTAATGTGTGTTTTAAATCATCTTTCTCAGTAATATTTTTCCGCATAAGAAATTGTTTACAACAATCACTTAAAACGACAGGTGCAGGTCAAGTTAAAACTAAAACGCTTTTGACACTTTCTTTCGAAGCTATTGCTTAATTACCTCAGCGACATGGGATTAAACACTGAGCTCAAATTAGAGACTTTTTAAAAACTGTTATCCGCTTTTCAGTAAACTTTCCTTCGAACAATGGAAATTGTCTGCATAAAAACATGTTTTCGTCGTAAAAGTTTCCTCAAAACTTTTAAGGAAATTACTGAACTGCATTTAAGAATGTTATATTTCAGTGTTAAAAATAATCTGCGTTAGATTTTAAATATCAAAAAGAAAAGCAAGATCTTTTGTATAATTATTATTTTATATATATATATGTGTGTGTGTGTATATATAAAGGGAGAGAAAGGGGCAGAACAAAATTTATGAAAGATACAGCCATAAGGTAGATGAATGGGCGTTTTATGAAAATACAATTTTCTAGAGAACATAAAAGACATTCATAATATCCTGATGGTAAGTATTCCTTGATAATACTATACTTTACCGAATTAAAATTTTCTTTCTTTTTTATTTATTTTCTAGATACATTTGTTTATTCTTATTTGCTAGTTTCTGTACATTTTTATGCATATTTATATTCGGCTAATACATTGGTTTCTTTTTTTACTTTTACTTTTTAAAGATATATGTGTATATATATATGCCCGACTCGTGGTTTAATGGTAACGTCTGACACTAGCGAGCATTAAGGAAGAGATTCAATCAGATGACGGCTTGGTTGTAGACACTGTTTCAAAAACGAGGAGACTCGATGGTCTTCGAGTTGTTCAGCCTCTTGCCTTGTTTTCGGACTACTTGAAGGGAGTTTTGCCAGGTTTTTTTCCCATACGATACGCAAATGCGGGGTAATTCCTCCTAAATGTCCACCCGTTAGGCACTGTCTTCCTCCTTCAACTTCTACCAATGAGTGCTCTCACAACAGAAACTGCCCCTTTCTCTCCGTCTATGAGTAGATTAATCATGGGATTTCCGTTCCCCACGGCAGCATATTGAGAATTTCACACAACAACAACAAAGCTATGCATTAAGTATTTTTTAGTAAAAAAAAGGTGTATATCATGGTTAAAACTAAATAATCATGACGAAATAAATAAAATCATAAATGTCTAGACATTGGCCAATCACAGACCAACTACAATGGCTGTCTGCAATTCTTATGGTTTTGACTCAAGCACAATGAAAAGATGCTTGGGAAGATGTCGTCACATATTTCACCCATCAGAGCTCAAAGTGTTAGAAAGACTGCAATACAAAAACAGTAGCTAACTATAATGATTGAATCCTGTTCAGATTTACGAATTGGCTACATCTTGAGTTAGACAGTTTTTATTATATTTGTTTTCTTTATATATTTTCTTACGGGGATAAATAAATTGTTTACTGTTAATGACTGTTTTGATTTATTTTATTATTAACTTTGGCTTATTTTTTGCACTTTTTTAAAATTTTTTCGGCTTTATTTAAATACTGAATTCGATGGGAATATAAATATTTAGGCTTTGATATAAATCGAATGCCAGGTTACTTGAGAAATCATGAACTCATGTTAATTCTAACTGATAATGATCGTAATTCTGATAATTTACAAGCTAGTATCTTCCATTCCGGAATTTCATAAATAGCAGCCAAGTAGTTTAGGAGCATTTCTCACAACTGTATATAATGGTTATACACTCAGAGCCAAAACATTATGATC